>JAUPTC010000351.1:0-55393 GCA_030762895.1 Sophora flavescens
ATTTTGTTTATGATTCTTATTCTTAAGCCATTAGTTGTTAAGCGATAGATTGAGAGGATTTGTGAATGCTCATGTGAATGGCTTATGCTTTGTTTATGTCATTAGTTATGGTTGTTAGATTGATTTATGAGTTAAGCTATTCAACTTATGATTAATACTGTGAAACACTATTTGCATCCAAAGGTAGTAACCATGCTAATCCTCTCTATGACCATCCTTCAAAACGACGCAGTGCCATCCTGGCTTCTTTAAAACTACTATGTTTGCTAATATGTAGCATGAAGTTGCATTTTTGTTCTATTTTAACATGATAGTATGTTGGCATGGATCTTTCCATCTTTTCTATTATCACTTGATGAAGTTTAGACATATGACTTGTTTTCTTATCGCTTTATCAGAAAATGGACCCGAATAAATGTTTGAGACAGCCAATCCATATAGACTAGGTAAGATTCATCAACTTAAGAATAACGACGATTCACGTGACACGATGGTTAAGGCATATAAACCAATCATTTACTAATGGTTTCTGCGGTATTTGGCAGGATTTGATTTCAATCCTTACCAGCCTACCGTCGTTGGGGGACAAATAAATACCGCGTGTTGTGACTATTGGAAGACAAAAGCGTGAAAATCAAGCTCAATGGGAATATAGTAATCCAGCTTAGGTCCCGATATTTTGCAAAAATGTATACAAAATGGTAATGTGAGTTGTATTTGTTGTCCACCCGGTGCATTGGCAAAGTTTAAGTACCTTGGGGGTTCTCGTTTTTACATGTTCATCCCTTTGGAAGATTCTGATGAGTTTTGAGTATTTTGATTAGTACTTATTGACTGTGGGTGTATTTTTATGCGCCATCGCGACTAATACTTATTAAACTTTTTTTATAAACCATTATTAAACTTATGCTAATTGCTGTATATGTTTTCTGATCATATTGACTCGTGGTGTTTTGGATTCGCGGCACATCATATTTATGTTTTCATTTGGTTTAAAAATATTGGTGTATTTTGTTATACTGTAAAATTAAAAATCAACGGGGTAATAGCTGAAAACTATATTTGTCGGCAGGATCGTTAAGGTGAAAAAAAATCAAAATTTTAAGTAATCGAAATAGCGACTGAATATCGGCCAATAAATTAAACAGCCGTATGCGGTATCAACTATACTACAATTCAATATAGTGCATTTCTTTGCAGCTAAATACTGAAACAAGAGATTTTATGATTTGAAGATAATTTCTTGTCAGTAAACATTTAGCTTACTCGTGGTTTCGCCACTTACCTTAAGTCAAGCTAATCCACAAGCACAAGATGAGCAAATCCCATCTATCATGTTTAGCTGCCCGAATCTTGGCCGCTAACAGGGGGGGGTTGCAGAGCATCTTTGTGTTGAGAATTGCCACCATAGATGAATATGTTCATCGGTTTGAGAGCGTGGGATGGGTCGCTTGGACAATCAATTAACTTCTCTCACGGAAAGTGGATATGTGATAGGATTTGTTACGATGAGTGTTGTTTGTCCTCAGATTGCTACAGGAATATATGTTATGAGTCTTTTCCGCTTAACAGATGATAGAAATTTTTCTGATCTCCCCATTTCCTATTTTTGTGTATGTCTACTTTATTACGTAAAAGACCCGGGATGGAGGAATACGTTGTCGAGGAGTTGACGAATCAGATGGTAAATATGAGCAACAGGAGTTGGATGGAACTCCTGATGAATGGGATGCTTTGAGGACAACCGCATGATCTGGCCAATATAGTGTAGTAAGCTTAGGGGCCATGAGTCATATAAGACATTTTATTTTCTCATAAGAATATATTTTGTATAAATAAGACTGTGAGGGATCCTAATGATAGGATACCCTAAATAGTATTTTGGTAATGTAATGGATAACCATGTATGTTTTTATTGATTATAACTATGGGTGTTTAATTTGCAAAATATATAATCATTAATTAGTTTAATTTTTACTATTTTCCCGACAAGTGTGCGATTAAAGAAAATAATTAATAAGGTTTTAATCTAATACTACAGTACAACTAGGATGTCTCATTTGGTGGTAATGAGAGCAATTATCTAATCGACTCGTGAGGTCTAGGATATTGTTTTGGTCGTGTCAGTTGAATCCACATCAGTTCTTAACTATGCTTAGAAGTGCAGTTGTCTTAAAACTTGGACGCTGCATAATTAACATTAGCATGGCATATAGTATTTCATACTTGTTCTTACAGGCTTATATGTCATACTGATGAGATTTTAGTGATTTCTTTAAGGACCATGGCTCACGAGAGAAAATCTTCAAATAGTAGTGGACGAACTCTCGAAGAATCATTGAGCCGCTTTGACGGTAACGTTAACCATACTAAAATGGAGTAGACATCTCATACTCCCTAATATCACGGAAACAATAGTTGTCGCTTTTGTTATTACAAACACAACAGAATGCCAGATTGTCGCATGAACAAAGAGCAGCATGAATTATCGGGAATCAAAGGAGAGTCAGAAAGGCCTCAAGATGCTCTGAATGGCTACTTTTATAAAGGGTCACCCCAATTCGAGGGAGAGAGGATCCAGCAAGGGGCAGAATGGTGGGTACAAGAGATAGAGAATATATTTTTTGCTACTATGCGCCGCAGAAGATAGGAAAGGGAGATGCAGCCTCTATGTTAACCGGAGGAGATGTGGGATCTCTGCGGAGAGGAAAGCTAAGATTGCTGGAGGCCGTGGGTAGATTTAATAACCGGCAAAACCGCTTAGTGATCGCTTCGTTGAGTATATTTTTCCACGCTTAGTTCGACGCCGTAACAGAGGGAATTATGAGTCTCAAACAAGGCAAATATGACGGTAGGATTACGTGATCGCGTTTTGAGGCTCTGATGGGTATCTATATTTTATCGAGATTTATGTACGGAAGACTGGAAGTGGTGAGGTTTGAGGAAGGACTCTGGTACTTGGGTCCTGCAGGCTATAGATATCTCGACATCTGCAGTTTCCTGGAGCCAGTGGAAAGATGCAAAGTGCCTAAAGTATATCTGAGGCTGGCTCATCTAAGGTAAACAACCGAGGATTGAGGCCTACCCAAACGAAGCTGTGAGGCGCAGGGAATTTCCCAAATGGAAAAAGACCATGGTTGCACTGCTGCATAAAGCATCCGCACCAACACCAAGGGTTTTGTTTTCGCGTCAACAACAAATAAGGTTATAAGCTTGTTTCATGGCGCGGAGTACCGCATCATATTAGATTGCGGGGGAGAGACCTCGTTGTTTCAACCGCGGGAAACCAGCCACCTGGCTCGAGAATGAGACATGGGTCAGGAACAACTAGCAGGGGCAAGCAGAGGAGCCCGGAGGCTAGAGGGCGACGGGAAGAGGAGCCCCAGAGCAGACAACAAGTGACTAGACCTCGTGCCCGAGGAAGAGTTCGGCTGCGAGGGGAGCTAACCCTCTCAATCAGGATCTTATACAAGGCATTTGTTTGATACGTAGACCAGATAGTATTATTTCACCAGCGCCACACATTCATTTATTTGCAAGAGTGTGCAGACAATTTAAAATTAACTATTTCTCAATTACCTTATACCCTTATAGTATCGGCTCCAACTAGTACTTGACTACTATATTTGCTTGTTTACAATTCCTATAGTTGAGATAGGACATTTATCGAGATCTTGTTTGTTTGCGTACGCAATAGATAGATGTTATCCGTAGCATGATTGGCTCAACAACCATGTAAGCTCAATGTTCCAGTAAGACTTTATCATTTCTGATTCTTCTAATGTGTCCCCGCCAATGAAGGAGTATCCATAATGAGTGATGATTCTCAAGACGGATGCTATCGATGGTAGCTAATAAGAATCCAGTATAGATTCTATGCCCGTCGTGGAGAGTTTCCAAAGTTTCTCCCGACGTTCCAGGTTTGTCACGTAACCAGAGGAGGAATTCACTAGATCTTGTACGTAGACCTATATCCAGAGCGCTATCAATGTCACCCGTAGAGAACTAGCGAGTTAAAGAAACAGCTACATGTTCGGGAAAGAGTTCATAAGACCGAGTGTTTCACCGTGGGGAGCTCCAAGCATTTGTAAAAGAAAAAGGTTTGAAGTACTAGTTGTGTAATGGACACTGTGATGCTTGAATAAGGTAACAATTAAGAATAAGTATCTGTTGTCAGATAGATGAAATCGGATGGATCAACTGAAAGGAGCAACAATGTTTTCTAGATTGATTTGAGGTTTGGATACCACTGATCAGAGTAAGAAAGGAATATATACTTAAAATAGCTCGATGAGATCCATTACTTGGCATTTAGTTATGCCTTTCGGGAGACTACTTCGCAAAAGGTCTATGGATTACATGAACATAATTTTTAGACCATTCCTCGATAAGTTTGTGTTTGTGTTCATCACTACACTATTTTCATTGTTAGACATCTGTAGAGCATGAAGAACATCGAGAGAGCCGAAGCTTTAAGGGATAGGGCAGCTTAAGCTAACTTTCCATGTGTCGCTTTGATGGGAAGAAGTCCACTTGGCATTACAAAAAAAGATATCAAGAGATCCGTTAAAGTAGAAGCGCTTCATAAAGGGGAAACACTCAAGTCAAGATAAGTAAAGACGGTTTTCAGGTAATGATATTATCGAGGTTTATAAAGGGTTTCTCAAGATTGTGCTGCCGAAGATGGCTTACTAGAAAACACAACTTTTGTGGACGGACAATTGTGAGCACAGTTTCCAAAAGTTGAAAGAAAAGGTCATTACATCACCTGTTGACTTTACTCCCCATAGGGATACTTTGACGGAGCAACGTGATGCGTCATACCATGGTTTAGGTTGTGTTCACGCAAGAGGGAAGAGCTGGGGCTAGCTTCCTGACACTGGAGAAAATTCATGAGAGAACCATCCGACCATGATTGGAGTACCAACCATAGCTGCGATGAAGATATGGCGACACTTTCTCAGAAGGAGCAAAGCGAACGTTTACAAGGGACTCAAAAGTTTGAAACATTCGCTCACCAAAAAAGAGTTGGTTATGCAGCGGAGATGGATGGAGTTTATCAATGATTACGAGTTTGATTTACCGTACCATCCTAGGAAGGCGAATGCTGTAGCGAATGCTTGAGAGGAAACACATGATACCAATGACGGTTAAGGAATTTGAATATTGAGCAACCTGTGAGATTTGAACTTAGGGATGGAGTTAGTTGACGAAGAAATTCCTTAGGCATGATCAACTATCAATGGTGATTTAAGAGAGATCTTAAGCAAAGCAAGACCAGATCAATATTTGCAGAGATATGAGAGGGTAGATGACGGAAGATTTCTGAATTTAGTAGAGGAACAGATGGTGTGTTGTGGTTTAAGGATAGAATATGTGTGCCATAGGATTTAGAACTTGGAAGATGATATTAGAAGTATCACATAAGAGTAGTTAAGTTTTCATCCCGGTCCCAAGAGACGATCGGAAAAATGTTTTGGTGAAAAGATGAAGAAAGAGGTAGAAGAGTATGTTTATCTTGCCTGGTGTGTCGGAAGGATAAGATAGACATCGTGGCGGGCAGATTATTGTAATAATTAGATATCCCTGAGTGGAAATGGGATAGCATTGCTAAGGATTTTGAGGTTAGTTACTACTAACTCCAAAGAGACACGATGCGATTTGGGCTATCATTGATAGTGCTGAGATGTGTGCTCACTTACCTATTGGGGAGAGTTATAGTTTGAGAGATGACCCATTTACATCAAAGAAGTTGTTAGTTGTTGCATGGCGTCGTCAAGCATTGTCTCGATCGAGATCCAGATTCACATCTAGATTTTGGAGACACTGCACAATGCCTGGGGACAAAGTCGATGGAGTTCCGCTATCATCCCCAAACATGGATGCAAGAGGACAACCAACCATTGAAAGATCTCTTTAAGAGCCCCTGTGTTAAGTATCGCAGTTGGGATGAGTTCTGCCATCGATTGAATTTACTTACAAATAGTTGTCAGTAGTATCGAAACGGCACCACATGAGGCTTCGTATGGCGGTAGAAATGTAGGACTCCATTACGCTGGCATAAGATTGGTGAAAACCAAGTCTGGGTCCAAAGTGGGCAACAAACTACGGAACAAGTCAGGAAGAGGCGGGAAAAGATGAAGGAAGCACAGGATAGGCAATTAAGCCAAATGACAGAGGAGGAGCCCTTAAAATTCCAGTGAGGGTGATCACATGTTTCTTAGAGTCACTCCCGAGACTAGAATTGGCAGGGCTATCAAATCTAGAAAATCTACTTCCCAGATTGTTCGGATCTTCCAGATTCTTTTGAAGGATTGGTCCAAGAGCTTCACCATATTGCTTTACCACCCAACCTTGCTAACCCTTATGTCGCCTTTCACGCCTCTCGCCGAAAATACTATCCAGATTCTTCCGTGCTACGAGTCCGGTCATCAACCGCAGACACCCAGAGTATGAGGCCCACTGCTAAGATAGGAGATAGTAGGATTAAGGATTTTCGCTGGCGACAAATTCATTTGGTTACAAGTTATATGGGATGCAATTACCCGGAGATGTTACTTGGGAACGGAAGCAGAGATATACAAACAACAAGATCCACATCTTTACAGGTATGTAAATTCCGATGAGGGAAATTTTTTCAAAGAGGGGTAGTAATATAACAACTGCTCTTAATACGCATATAATAGTAAAATACATTTAATTATATTTTTTATCTCTGAGACCAAGAAAATGATTTTGATTAAAAATCATATTCATACTCTATCTTATATAGAATATCACGATCAAATTTTTAGTTTAAAACTCTGTCGGAACTAACAGGGTTTTTACCAAAGATAATTTATACCCAAAACCCAATTATCTCCGAAATGAAAATTTGTATATTTTTTATATTATTTCCGTGAGGACTCTCACATTCCAAATTTCTCACCTGGAATAAAATATTATGTTTATCTGACCGAATTCTGCAAAAGTTCTAACTGAAACTGGGGAGTTTTCACCTAATATAAGATTCTAAACAGATCAAAACCTAATTTTTACTTGTGGGAACGTAAATGGTTTATGTTTAAACCATATTTCCAACGAAAGCTTAGTATTTTGAAAATTTTTAGATCGAAACGAATGATTTGTTTTTCATGTGTAAAACCCTAATCAAAACCGGCGTAGTGAAACGATCAGAGACGAATCGACACCGGAAGAGCGAGCCACGGGATGACTCCGCTAAGAAAATTGAAGCAATCGATGCTAGGAATTACGAGTTTTTGGTGAAATGACTAAAATGCTCCTCAAGATTAACCTAACCTATCCTAGTTAGTTTAACCAGGAGAAGGCAAGACAAAGCTAATTTGGCTTCTTCCTCCTCATTTGTGGCCCAAAACCGCCACACCCCCTTCATTCCCACCAAGATTCCAACCAAACGATGATTACAAATTAACTATAGTTAAGTATTATATTATTTGTTTAAGCTTAACTTAACCTAGGCCTTATCAAATACGATTTAAAATTAATGTAATAAATAACACAACTTCACTCACTCATTCCCTCGCATCCATGACCAAACCTTCCTCCCAACACTTAACACATTTCTTTCTTTCCTCTTTTCATTCTTACTTGTTCTTCACCAAGAACATCCTTTGTGTTCTGAGAAGTTCTTCATTTCTCCTCCGCTCTTGATCAAACCTCTTCATTCCAAGGTGAGGGGAATCCCTTCCTCATCATCTTAGCTTATTTATCATGCATCAAACCTTCATTTCTATCAACTTTTCCAAATTTCCATTTCTAGATCTAGAACTTTAAATACTCCTAGAAAATTGGAGAAAAGCATTTTCGGAAACCAATTTCTAGATCTTGATATGTTCCCCCTACTATCATCATCTAAGGATATAATCAAAACCATTTTTTTTCCTATTTTTCTTTGAGGACGAACCATGAGGATTTAGGCAAATGAATTTTTGTTCAATTTTTAAAATATGAAACTCGATTTGAACTCCTAATACCTATAGTAGTTTAGATTCAGAAGCTTGAAATCAAAAGAGAATCATAACCCTATTTTCTAGTCTTGACCGAATTAAATCATGTGAACAAATAAGTTTTATTCAATCTTTAAGTAGATCATGATTTATATGAACTCTCCAAGGGGTTGAACTCAAAAAGGAATTTTTAGCCTATTTTAGCCTATGGCCGAACCCTAACCTAGTTGGTTAGAGGATTTGTTTCATAATTTTAACTATTAACAATTAACTTATGTTAGTATAATATTCTAGGAATTAGTATCTAAAATATTGATTAAGAATACAATCCTAGCCTCATTTTGATAGTCAACTAACCTAGCACCATATGTCCATATTTGATTAATTTGTTTATTGTTGATCTGGTTGAAGGTGGATTTGGTAATCTTGTAGGCGTGATAACGAGGACTGCCGATTTCGAGTTCTCGGTGAAAACTTGAGGTCGGAGAAAGAACCATCCCATCGGGACGGATCAGGAGTATATAAGCTATAATAATGGTGTAGAGATGACCTAAACCCTACTAGTGGTCCAATAATCGACAACACCAAACGATTGTAAACTTTTCCGCATTACCAATGCCGATTTGGGAATCAGAGGTTTATTGCCTCAGGTTAAATTTATAACATTGATGATGTCCCACTATATCATAAATTATTTCGGATACGTGGAGGAGGTATTCTACCATGACGTGATTTTTGGTGTTTGAATACTTTATTGATTATTGTGTTATGCATGATCTCACGGTTTGATAAATTTCTTAGTTGATTTTAAGTAAAGACATATGTGCATCTGAGGAATCTTGTTCAACAGAGCTGAATATGAACTAGAGGTTTCAGAATATTTTATAGAAGTGATGTGGTATAGAATGTAAAGTGGGGGCTGTGAGTGAAATCTTGAGGCACTAGGTTGTTATTGATACTGGGTCGGTGAGGTTCATACGTATGTTAATTCACAACCGTATTCGGGAATACACGAGGTCCCAAGTTCTCGGAAAGGCTGTCCCAATTTAGTGTTAGATGGTAGCCATATTGTCATTGCGCTGCATGAGCACCCTTGAGATAGAACCGGGTAGTGAATTCGCCGGATTAGAGGCAAACCATAGTGCAATACTGCACGACATTCTCCCCGGATGAGTACGTGCACCTCCAGGAGAGGTGCATCATTTGGACGATCGACTAACATCCCCGCCAGGAACGGGATGTGTGATAGGTTCTGGTGGGAGCCACGTCGCATTAAAAGTTAGTGGCATGAGATCGAGGGTAGAGGCAAGAACCAGAGTTAAAGATGACCGGTAATGATAAAGTGTTGTTTGTCCTGTGATGCTATTATATTATATGCTATGAGTCCTTTCCTCTATGATGATAGTAACTCTTTCTTATCTCCCCTTTGTCAGATTTTGTGTATGTCTACTTATTACTTTAAAAACCTGATGGAGGAATACGTTAATTGAGAGGACGGAGCTTGTATGAAACTGATATTGTCGAGGGATTGGATGGAACTCGATGAATGGGACACCGGAGGACAAGCTACAGATCCACACATAGTGTTGTAAGTTTAGGGCGAGTGAGTCATATAAGACATTTTATTTTCTGCCAATTAAAGCATTTTGTATAAATAAATCTGTGGAGGTCCTACCTGAGAGGATACCCTAAAACTGTTTTGCCAATGTAATGGATAACCATGTATGTTTTTATTGATTATAACTAAGGTGTGTTTAATTGAAGATTATATGATCATTAATTAAGTCTTAATTTTTACATATTTTCTAATGTATAGGTGGATTAAGTAAATAATTATAAGGTTTAATCTTAATAATACAATGGGGAACAACGGGGTGTTCAACCACTCACCGTCTCATCACCCCGTGCCATGTAAATCCGTAAGAGGCTTGCTGAAAGAATACTTTTTGAGCCTGGAGATGTTAGGGGTGTGAAAATAACCACCAGTAGTTGCTTGAGCCCTGGAGAGTTAGAAAATAATACTCGCTTGTAACCCGATCACCTATAGTGGAAAACCTTGGTTTAGCCAAGAACTAGACGTAGCCCAAAGGTTATTGATGAACTAGGATAAATACTTTGGCATTTCTTCCATCCCTTAAGTTTTTAATAATGGCTGATAATTTGTCTTTACTAACCATGGAGATTTTTGTGCACACTAAATATCTTTGTTTATCATTAGCTGTTGCTCTAGTATATCTTGTTATTCTTTTCGTGTTTTAAAACTTTCTTTTTAAAGTTAATTTTGAGTAAAACACCATTCAACCCTCCTTCTAGTGTCTTCTTTACCTTTCAATCATTTCTTTCTTTTTCTTCTAAATAACTTTTCTCGAGGTTGTTTCTTTTAGTTCAAGATATTCCGATCGTATATGATCGTGTTCCTTATAATCATAGTCATAAAGGGTATTATTGACTTTTGTTTCCCTACTTTCTTTGTGGTTTTTCTCTTTATTGAATCTTATGAAAGTGTCCGTCCTTTCAGTCATTCTTCTCCACAACTTTCTCATATTCCCGGTTAGTAATGACAATTCATGATCGAGATCAAATTTTTCGGAGACTCGCCTGTCTGCTCGACCGGTCACATTTAATGTCTTTGAGGTGGTTTCAACTTTTAGGGCATTAAACTTTCCTTTGTTAGGATTATCCTCATTCAACTCATGTTCATGGATTTCTGAGTGTACCAAGAAGTTCATTCATCCCTAGATTTATTATCTTTGGCTTGCGCGAGAGTCACAAAGGCTTCCATTGTTTCCGAAGTCTCCTAAGAATCTTTCAAACTTTTTAGCATTAGGTATGTTTTCCTAAAGACTACGAACCAATGGTGATAGACTCAACAGCTTAAGACCGAACCAAATTAAGGAACCGATCACAAGGATTGATATCAAGATCCCATCAACTAGGAGAACGAACACTTCCACTAAACAACCAAACCACCACAAGAACAACTAAAGGAAACCTAAACACATTCCACACAAAGAACGAGATGCTGCAACCAAAACATTGCAACGAAACAAACAACAGATCTGCAAACCATGTCTGTAGATCAACATAAACCATCAACACTCAGCAAGGCCACCAAGAACCAGAGAAAATAATCTCACTATCATCGTCAGCCACGACAAACGATCGCCAACTTCTGATGGACAAAATTTTAAACCATCAAAACCCAAAATATCCGATCCAATCATTGATCCTACCAAGGTTTGTGGTGTTGATATCTTGGTGAAAGAAAAAGGTTAAGGATGGGTTTAAATGGGCAGTTTGGTTCTTCAAAAATAAATCCGGGCTGTAACCAACCCGCCCCGTAGCGTGATGAATGCCAACATGCCAGAATTTACTTTAGTTGTCAAGAGAAACAACAAAAAGAGGTACAGAATTAGTGGCTTGCAGATTGAACCACGTCCCATTCGCTATGTTGTCCCATCCCACTGCACGAGCCATCCTGAAAATAGTGCATGCAACTTCAATTAAATAATGTCCTCTCATATTTTTTTTTATAAATTAAAAATATAATTTACAATCAATTCATTGATGAAAGAGAATAAGAACATGGTCGATCTCACCAAGTAGCCAACTCTTTACGCTTTCATCTTCACCCCAAGACTTCTCTTCCACTGACTCTCTATGTCGTTCCCTACCTGCCACCGGTCACAGCAAGAGAAAGGTCTTGGACTTGGCCTATCATAGAGAAGGACAAATACCAGTAAAGATCTCTAACCCAGCGCCAACTATTGCATCGTAAGATCTGCGAACGAAAGCCCAAGTTGTTCCATGCCAGATCTGCCCAAGACACTAACATAAGCTTCAACAAAGAAGAAGAAAGGTTGCTGCATATTTCAGATCTCTTCAAGTTTCCATCTTTTTCTTCTTCTGTAATAAAATATTGAAAGATTTAAGTTTTTATTGAAAGATTGATGTATCTTCTGGAATCTCTCATCTTCAACCTTTCTGAAACAATGTTTTTTCTTCTGAAACCGATTGAACCACCCGCCGGACTGATAACCCACTGAAACCGCAATCGCCCAATCCGATGGTGCCGACGGACGGGAATGGGTGAGACATTCTCCCCTTCGGTTTACTTTTCATTGAATCTGACGTACCGACGGTGTCCACCACTGCCAACAAAGCGACAACAAGATCCATAATGACAAAGATGAATGTTTTCTGCAAAGGTCTCCAAGGTTTCCGATAATGGCTGTAATTTCATCAATTAATTACTATAACTATCCAATCTGCTTACTTTTTTTTCATTTAAATGTTTTTCTAGAGACAATGTTTGTAATTACTAATATAGATTTAAGTTTGTAAAATTGTTTAGCACTAATTTTTTATTTTTCCCTGCTAAACAACTCATATATGTTAAACACGTTCTCCTCCATAATGTGTAATACATGGTGTCATACCATCAAATTAATTTTTTGTAATATTTTATTTATTCTAAATGTCCGTTTTCAAATCTGCTAATATATATATATGATTACCAAATTTTTACTTATTTTCATCAACTTTTTAACCTATGACGGCAATATTTATAATTACTAATAATAGTTATCAGTTATCTACATTATTTGTTATCACAATCCATTCAAATTGCAACCTTTTAAAATTAATTCAAATAGTAATTATTTGCTATATCATTTTTTAAAATTTGTACCTTTTTAAATAATAATTTAAATACTACTAATTATTTGAAGTATCATATCTTATTTGCTGCCTTTTAAAAATTAATGTTACAAACTTCATAAATTTTATAAAATATTTTTATAAATTAAATATTAAAACAACTGTTATTTATAACATGTCACATATGTATATGCTATTAAGATACTGCTTGTATTCAAAGCAATATTAATTTAACGCTGAGTGGATAGCGGATGAAAAATTAGCCCGCCGACAGCTTTTTAAAATTTTATGTATAGGTTTTTCAATAACGATAAGCGTTTTTTTAGGACGGTATTTAGAAGTAGCTGTTGAGTTTATAATAGAATAGAGTATATCTCTGCCCATTTTTATCTACCATATTTAATTAAATTACTTACTTATCAATTCATATCAAAATAAAATAGTAATAGAAATCATTCAATTTCTATAATCCATAATTTCTCTTATAAAAAAAATCGTATAAAATATATTATTTACTCTAAAAAAAATAACTAAAATTAAATAAATATTAAAATTAAAAAAATTAATATTTTAGTCTTTAAAGAAAATAATTTAAAATGAATTAAAGTATAAAATTGGATAAATTTTAAATAAATAATATATATATAAATACAATATATAATTTATATAAAAAAATGCAAACATGTTCTTTTATGTAATTTTATATAATCGCCTAATCACAATAATAGTAGTTTTATGAAACAAACAGTCATTCGACATTTGCTAATCTGCTCCAAGTAATTTATCTGCTTTATCAGTTATTTTTATCCAAGCGAGTCTAAATTGTAACTTATACAAATATAAAATATTTTATCTTAATAAATTAAAATTAAAAAAATTTGTAATAATATTAATTAAATATAAATTAAAAATACAAAAATTATGCAATATACGTAAATATTTACTTAGTTTGAGTTAATATCTACAAACAAAAATGTTGAAATTTGATTTTACCTAGATGCACACATTAAAACTGAATTGATGAAGGATGTGTCTTGTGTATGATCAATTGTCCTTTTCTTCGTCGTCAAATTTTGTATAGTGCTCTTTAGCAATAAATTCAGAAGCGGATTTAAAGGTTTTTAAAACTTAATCCATATTATATAACTTATTTATAATTTTACGCAATGCTAAATCAAATACGTAAATTTGACTATATGGTTGGAGGACTGTAGAGAACAGTATAATCGCATGCGATCAGAAATGCATCGCAAGAACAATCGTAATCGGTCTTTTTTTAAAAATTAATTTTTATAAACAATTTTTTCGACAAGATGCTGTAATTCAATAATCGGCATGTACATTTGGTGAATTCATTTATTATCCTCGTTAATTCGCTTTTATAAATAATTTTTCATGAAGATATGCAAACATTTCATGAATCTGGAAATATCTTTCATTTGTAATCTGGCCTAATATTTGGCTTACATGATAATTCTTAAGCAAGATGTAAATATTCATTGTGAATGAGGTTTTTGATAAAGTCAATTTTGGTTACATGTAAATATCTTTCGAACTCACGCATAAATATTCTGCTAATCTTGGTCATTATCCTATGAATGGGAAGTTTTGAGAGAACAATTTTTTTGGTTATATGTGCAACATTCCCAAGAATCTGGTATAAATATCTCGGTGAATTCAGTCATTATCCGTGAATATGTTTTGAGAAATAAATTTTTTGATAAGATATTTAAACATATGGCTTAATCGTATAAATATCTGCTAATTCAAATATTATTCGCTAATGTGTTTTTTTTTTATAAATAAATCTCTTTTGTTACATTGTAAATATCTTCGGTGAACGATTTTTGATAAATAAAACTTAAGGCGATAAAAATATCCTGTGAATCATGTAATAAATATCTCACAATTCAAACATTATCCTGATCTGCTTTTTTAAATAAAATTTTTATTTCTTTTAAAAGTCAAAATTTAAAAATAAAAATGGTAGCTGCAGAGCGCTTACTATAAATATGTCATTTTTGTCGGTGTCAGAAGTTCACTAGTACAATCATATAATTTTAAGAGTGTTATTACATATGTGTAAAAAAGAGTTTATTATGATGACATTTATTAACTTAAAGTTTTTTCATAAAATAATTAATTTTTTTATAGTATCAATCCAATTACAATATATATATATATATATAGTATATATATATATATATATATGACTTTTAAGATAATTATGATATAAGTCAAAATATTTTTAATAATATAACAAATTAAGTTTAGTGGATAAAAAAAATTACAATGACAATATATACACTTAAATGAAGGTCTAAACATTTATTTTTAGGTGAAATATATCTAAGGGGAAAGTGAGTGTAGGAATCGATATTCTACGTTTGTTTAGTTTTGAAAATTATTCCCATATACATTTTATTCCCAAAAATAATATTTAGTATTTATATACGATTTGTTCCTTTTATTCCCTTGTCACCTGATAAAGCAATCTAACATTCAACAAATAAACTCAATTAAACTCTAAAGTTTTTTGATATTTTTGGAGAAAAGAAAGGATTTTTTCTTAAAATCATCTGGTACCCAACCTATTGTATATTTTGTCTGTATTTTGTGAATTGTCACAAATTATTATCAGTTAAGTTGTTCAAATAATATCTTTCTTTGATTCTTCAGTTCAGTACAAATTATTTCCTTTTACAATGGTAAAGTTAGAAATGATTGTAAATTCAATTTTGTCTTTTAGAATTACAAAATTGAAAATAATATTTATTGATTTATTTTAGAGCAATGTTAATAATCTACTTTTTCATGCACTCTCTTTGGAATATTTTTTTCCTATTGGACCACATTTCGCACTCCATTAAATAGATTTGAAATAGGAGAAAGTCTAAAAAGAATCCAATAAAAAGATTAAAGTCAAAGAGTATATAAATAGAGTGTGTCAGGACACGTTTCAAAACAAAATATTATTGTAAATTTTCAACATATGCAATTAGAGATTATTTCTCCATAATTAAATTTTGTAGAAATGATTTTAAAAAGTAATCATTTTAAATAATTAAACAATAATAACATTATTGGAATTTCATTTTATCCACTGCTGGGAGATCCATATCAAATAAGGTCTGAAAATTAAAATGAAAAGGTCTAATAATTGTCTAGCCATATTTTCAAATCATATCATATCTTTCACTTTGGTTGCTTTCATATGTCTCTATCTCTATGCTATTGATTGTTGACATTGCTTTTTTTTTTTTTTTTTTACCCAAATCAACTTGTGCCAATCATAATGACATCAAAGACATGAGTATTAGGATAAACAATAGAGATCCCTACAATTAGAAATTAAAGCAATCCCACCAATTAGAAATTAAATACCAAAACTCGAAGATGTTTGATTGAGGATGCCAAGACACTGTTATAAATTAAACCATCGTTAGGCATGGCAATAGGGAGATCATCACGCGAACCATGGACCCAACCTGTTGCTTACCATAAGTATATTAATATCCACATATCTACGTAGTGTATTTGATTTGTTTGGGGATGAAATGTTCCATTATGTATCACAAATAGGTACTTTTTTTGGAAAATTATTGAATATTTGAAGTTGTGCTTTTATTATGATTTTTGACGCTATCAATGTTATTTGAAGATAACGAATGTTTCTAAAACATTATTTTTTTGCTTTTGGTTGGAAAGAAAATTAAGTTCTAATTCTGGTTGATTGTTTTAATCGTGTGAATGTTTTTTTTTCACGAAGTATAATTTTCTTGAGTTGTTGATTTTGGTTCAAAGCAAAATAATTTTTAAATTTGGTTACCTGATTGGACGGGGCGGGACCGCTGGGAAACTCCGATTTTACAAGTGAGACGGGATCTATTTTCAATCAGAGGAGCGGGACTGGGGCCAGGAAGGCAAAACCCGCCCACCCCGCCCCCCACTGCCAACCCTACAACCACAATCAACTCAAAATGACAAAGTCCACATTCAAGTCCACCACCCACAATTACCTTTCTAAGAGAGCCCAAGCGGCTCTTCACGCACCTATCAAGGATGACACCATCCGCTTTGCCATCATGGACAAACCAATATTATTCCTGAGATATATACCAAAACCTGCTTTCTCTGCAGATCTCAAAAAGGAGTGTCCACATTAACCAACCTATAGGTGGTTTTGTCCAGCAAATCTTAGCCGAGGAAGAGTAACGATCTCCTTCATAGAATTCCAGTGAAAAACCACTCCTCCGGGTAACAGCGTGAAGCTCTAGCAATAACTTGGTTGTTATCCCCATCGATATCTTCCTGTAAAGCTTTTAGTTCCTTCTTCCCCAAAGACTCTAGCATCATGACAAAATATTAATTTTTTTGTTCCTTGCTTTAAAGTTCGAAAGCAAATCCTGGTGCAATAACTCACCAAAGGATTCTCACACAAGAAAAGGTGGCTTGCGGGCTGCCAAAGTTCATAGATTCCTCAAGACTTTGGATCACAAACAAGAAAGAAAGGCACCGCTAAGAGTCACTCTGGCAAGTGCATCGGTCGTCGCAAGTAATAAAATAAACACTGTAGTTAATTTAATGAGGCCTAACACAAGACTGGGATACCAATTCAACTAATCCATCAGAAGTTCGACACGCTTTGGTCGAAGGGACATAAAGTGGTTGAGATTGAGAGAAAATAGGATCTAATCAAATTAACAAACCAATCCAAGCTACGGTATTAAAATCAGAAATTGTAATATCTATGGTCTCAAACCACCTACCCAATCAATACATAGTAAATTGCTGGAGATATGATTCTTCCTAAGTTCAATTACAATGTCAACCAGGACTCTGGGGCCTCCGCATTCACCGCCGTGCTCAGGGATCGATTCGAAGACAAGTTCACTACTGGCAAGGTCTCATAACCCTAATCATCAAACTCTATTAAACTTGCTCCTATAGGCTGTGCACCATCTCCTACTCACTGCATGCATTTTTCACTCATTTCCATCCTAATTCAAGTTCTAAAACGCGACTTTCACCTCCTAAGCCTCAAACACGCTTAACTAGTCAATCACGCATGGCTAAGTGATCAACACAATCAAATCAAGAATTGGAAACATTAATTGAGAAAAGGAGAGAAACATATATCACATCGAACTTACACCGCTACGTGGTGGTTTCATTGATTCCCAGACGAGGGTAGATTAGCCTCATGCCCGTAACGACAAAAAAACGAACAATCGAAATTAACGCCACCATTGTAAAATAAAAAGAAGAAAAGAAGGAGACGCAGCCTCCGCAGTAACAAGGATTCGGCCTAAACGATCTAAACAAGTGGTAAAACCTGATTCAAGAGGGCTCTTTCCACTCAAAACAAGAACATATAGCCTGAGCTCGCTGAAAGAACTGGTAGGCTTAATGTATCTCATGAGAATATTAAAATGCGCCGCTTTCAAATTGACTTTGCGAGGCGAGAGTATGTTCGCGAGGCAGTCTTCAAACTTTAACTGTCACGCTCGTGATCTTTCATCACGGCCAGGCTGATGGCCCTGGGCTTTCCGTTGTCTCGTGTTCAAGCGAGGCGAGAAGCTCTCGTGATGGTGAGACAGAATTGATGATCGCTACGCTTGTCGATCTTCAGTTTCATGAGACAGCATCCACTGCTGGGCGACTATCTCCTTTTAATGGCAATTTCCACTGCTTTCTTTGACTTTCCCTGACTGAGTCACTCAACCTAAAACAATAAAAAAGAAACAAAAAGCGAATTCTATTCAAATAGACTAAAAACTACAAAAATGCCTAGAACGCAGTCAATCTACTTAGGAACAAACAAGGCCAAAATTTAAAGCAAAGATTGAACTCGAAAAATGAGACATAAACCTCGGTCCATCTAGTTATAAAACTAGATAATCCCGAAACTATCAAAACACCCAAACTTAAACCCTGCTTGTCTCAAGCAAGCTAAAACTCAAAAGGACTCAAGACTTGGCAAGCTTCTAAAGGAATCAATCAATCTTCGGACAAATTTCAGTAATCTTAACAAAAAGTTTTTCCTTCAATGAATTCCTGTATCAATGTAACTCACATTCATCACTGAAGCAATTAAGAATCTTATCATTCAGTATTCATTAATCTAAGATTGGTGATCAAGGTTACACAAAAGGGAGATCACCAATTTCAAAAAATTGCCTTCCTCCAAGGCGGTATGTAAAATTCACTCATTCGCCAAATTCGTCTAGGCTATCAACTTTTCGCTCAATTTCACATATCAGAGCACTTCCCATGGATTTGATTTTCATCGAAAAATGGTTCCCAAGAAAACATGCATGCAATATCGGAAGGTCTTATAAAGGTTGTAGTGGGGCCTGGCTGAGGGTAGGATATTCAAGGATACTGTGCTTAAGTCCCTAGGAACTAAGAGGAGCATAGTATCTTGACACCTTGAACTTCACTCAAATTTCTTTTCCATTTTTTTTTGCCTCAGTGACTACGCCTTTTCCTTGTCAATCTTTTTGTTTTTGCACCTTTTCTTTTGAATTTTTTTTTTTTTGCTTTTTTTTCTTTTTGGCTCTGGGTTTCAACCTCTATTTTTCTTTTTTCTCAACCCAAAATGACAAGACATCACCTTGCAGCCACCCCAAACTTAGTTTCTCGCAATCCTACTCTTGCTAATCTTCCATGCTCTCTCAATCCTAAGATTGGGTCAACATAGTCTTATTTTGGCTTATAATATGGGTCATCGAAACAATATAATTTGACTTAAATGTGAACTAACTAGGAACACATGCATTGGGATGGTTCTTTTTGAAGGTCCAAGTAGCTATTCAAAGAAATTGCCTAAATCATTTGATGCAACCACACAAACATGCAAACCATGAAGAAATTCAAGCAAATCGGAAAGTGCAACTAAAAGTGAATTCACCAATCAAAATAAAGTTGGAGGCTCAAATCCTCCTGGACATTTTTGCAGAAATTGCTTTAACCACAGATACAATCCCTAGTGTGTGCACCTCACCCCAAACTGTCATGAATCAAGCACACAATAGGTTTCTCAAAGTTCAATTTTCAATTTTTTTGACGGGGGATCAACTTTTCTAATTCTAGCAACCTGAGGAAATCATCAATGGTCAAATTAATTCTTTAATCAATCTATGCTAATTTTAATTAAAATCACAAAAGCTTTACCCGGCAAAACATTAAATGAGCACAAACTCATGATCTTCTCAAATTATTCAAGAGTGAGCAAAAAAAATACAAAAACAAAAACAAAAACAACAATTGTTCCCTCCCCCTCACTAAAGCATACATTGTCCTCAATGAAAGAACACGAGATATAAAATAAGAGTGAGGGAAAGGAGAGGGTGCTCACGATCAAATACTAGTGGAGGTGGCCTCCACGTAAAGCTCTCTACGGTTGCATCCTCATCAATGGTCTCCGGGCACCCATCTGTCGGGCCAGAAGGCCTCTCTGCAAGAAACTCTAATCAAAACAATTGCATATTCGCAGGGGAGAGGTCATCACGCAGGCCGGCATGGGATTCTAACAAAGGATATGCCCATCGGGCGAAAGTATACCTCGCGAACCAGGCACATGAAAACCATCCTACGAGATTCGGACTACATGTCTGTAGGACCCTGTGTGGATTCACGCAGAATCAAGCTTTTTTAAATATATATATGAAAATAGACGAGAAATAAAAATAAAGGATACCTAACTTGAGTTGCCTCCCAAGTAGCGCTTGTTTAAACGTCCAGACATTCCACGCCAAGGGTTAATCAGAGGAAGAACTTGCAATTTGGGACTATTCCCCATGGAATCGCCTTATCACTTGCCCATTCACCTTGGAAGTTACGGGAGGTCCCTTCTAACTCTAATGTTCCGTGTGGACAAACTTGGAGGACTTTGAATGGTCCCCACCACTTGATATTAGCTTTTAGGAAGAGTTTCAACCTTGAATTGTCAAGAAGTACCGCTTTCGTGGGCTCAAACTTCCTAATGAGATGTGTTTTGTCTGCCTTTGCTTAGTCCTTTGTAGATTCTAGATTGTAGGATCTGGGACAACTCATTTAAACCAAAAGCCCTCTATAATCGTGACATACTCTCCTATTGATGCCTTCTTTGATCAACTCATTGTTTTCATTGTCTACCCGGTTGTGCCACCTTCAACTTAGGGGTGTTTTCATCATCTTTTTCCATGGCTTTGTTGTTATGCTCTTCCTTTGCACATTCACCTTGGGAGACTCGGTAAGGCTTCCATGTCTCTAACCACTCAGGATAGACCTCATCCCCAAAGTGGAATTTTTTCCTCACTATCATCATGGAATTTTACCAAACTTGTGCAAGGAAGAACCATGACTTTCTATTTGCCTTTACCTTGACCGATTTCACCATATCCACTCGATACACATCCGACCTCTGGGTAAGGTGTCATTGCTCAATGACATTGGGTCTACCTCATCATCTTGCACCATAGATGAGTCTCCCTTGTCGTACATCTATCAAGGCACCCCCAGTGGCTAAGAAAGGCCTACCCGATATGGTAGAGGATTCATCTTCACCATATCCATACACTACAAAGTCCAACGGAAATATGAGCTTGTCACCTTCACTAACAAGTCTTCGACCCCCATAAGGATATTTTATAGAACGATCGGCGAGTTGGAGTGACATCCGTGTGTCTTGACTTCTTTGATCCCCGACCTCTTCATCAGAGAGGGGCATCAATTGATGCTTTCACTAGATCACACAATGCCTTCCACAGATTAAGTCTACAATGGTTCATGGTATAGAAAAAGAATGGGATCCTTCAACTTTGGAGGTAGTTCTTTGAAGAATGGTACTACACTCCTCGGTCAAAGCAAACGTCTCCTCATCCACTATTTTCCGCTTCTTGGAGAGAAGTTCCTTCATAAAACAAGGCATAAGATGGTTCTGTTCCCAAAGCATCCGTAAATGGGAATGTTAGTCTGAAGTTTACGGAAGACATCAAGGAATTTGTTGAACTGCTTATCCTGTTGAAGGGCTTCTTCAATCTTCAGGATACGGTACCTTCATGTAGGGAGGGGAGGTCTTGGGGTTCAACCCACTTCTTCTTGAAACTCTTCATCCACAAGCTTCAGCCTTCCCCCTTGCTGGTGCTTGTCACTTGCCAACCTCTTTCTCAGGTTGCTTCTTCTCAACATGTGGTTGTTCGGGCCTTGTTCTTCCTCTAAACTGGTTGCACCCCTGTTAGATCCCAACACCCTACCGCTTCTGAGTTTGTTATGGCATTGCAATGGTTCTTAGGGGTTGTTCTCTGTATCACCTGGGAAAGCCTGGGGACGCTCATACTTAGTTGCTTTTGAGCTGAGCAATCTGCGTCTCTAGATTCTGAATTGCTGACCCGTGTGAGTTGCCAACTTATCAATGGTCTGTGCCTTTGTTGATTGCCAACTTCTCAATTGCCGCATTCGTCTTCTCAAACCCAACTCCCAAGGTTGCCTTCCACCATCTGTTATTTGCAACCGACAGTTAGGCCCTGGAAAAGCCTTGGAGTATTATGCGATGGATTCCATAATTTGGCCTCTGACATGAGAGATTGTTGTTGCCAATTCTGTTGAGGTTGTTGTTGCCTGGCTAGACCACTAGCATTACTCCAAGCGAAACCGATGATCTCTCCTCATAGCCCCTATTCTCATTCCCGATCGTCTTCTATAGTTATTCAAAGTACGCCACATAGAAATTGTGGCACGAGTCCACATGTTCCCTTAGTAGGTTGAACCGACAGCCGAATGTCATGATTTCCATTACAATTATCACAAACCCAGGAGAGGCATTCCTCGTATCGCATTAACCTTCTTTTCCCGATAAAGCCGCAACTTGAATTCCTTCTAAATCTATTTAACTCGCTTGAATGGCTTCCATTGCTGCAGAACTGAGACCACTTGAGGTTTCACCACGTTGTGGAACTAATCAGTACGCCATCTTCTCTAATAATGCGCATCCATCCTCAAAATGATAAAAAGGAAAAGGAAACCGCAAGGCAGTATCACAATTCCACTTGAGAAGGTCCTTAACCCGTTAAAGAAATGCTGAACTTGAGACCTAAAGTCAAAAAAAGTTTTTCAAGGCAGACATCTTCCTCAAGAGCACATTGCACCTCTCTCCCAAGCTCTCAATAAAAGTTTCATCCCTCCGCCTGTCCTGACAGATGGTCTCTACATTACTCGTGCCGCTTTCTCGAGGAGGAAAATACTTAGTTAGGAACTTCTTGTGCCATTTGCTCCCAAGTTCATATTGTTCCTATCCAAGTCATAAAACCAATCTCGAGTGACATCCCGTAAGAGAGAGGAGTGGAATAGTCGAGGCGAACTCATCCTGGGAAACACCTTCTTTTTCCTCCTCGCAAACCACAAGCTTCAAAAAGTGGGTGATGTGCCTCGTGAGGGCCCGTGTCCGCCACTCCCATTAAACCGATTCTCACGGAATGAGGTTGTGCCACATCCTTCCACTCAAGGAGTCCCGATGAGGCTGGGTTCTCACGCATGAAGTAAATCACAATCACCAGTCAGGCAGATCTGACTGTAGAAGAGAGGGTCAGAACGCAGAGGAGTGACGAGGAGGGTTTTCTCGCCATCCTTTCAAATCCAATTACTTAAGCTCCTTTCTCTCTTGTTCTTTCCAAGTGTTCCTGGCTCCAGTGATCTCCTCAATCAAATAACAGGTCCTCTTGTGAAGTGGTACTGCAAACAAAAACAAGGCAAGACCATGGAACCAAAGAAGTAGAGAGAAATAATAATAAATAAATAAACAGAAAAATAAAAACTAAAAAAATAAAAAAATAAAAATTTTTTAACCACCAATAATCAAATTCCCTAGAAATTATAGAAAATCGTTGTCAACCCCCAAGAACTGCGCTCAAAACTTGCTGAGTCACCTGCAAGTGTACCCCGGTCGCTTTCAAGTAATAAAACAAATACTGTAAAGACCAAACCGAGGCTTCCAACACAAGGATCAGGGCTACCAATCTCAACTAATCAGCGGGAAGTTCGACACGCTCGTCATGACAAAAGCAGCTCTAGATCGAGAGAAAATAGGATCGCAATCAAATTAACAAATCAACTAAGATAAGGTATGTAAAATCTGAAATAAAATATCTAAGATTCCAAATCCACCCCACCAACATGGCAGACCCAAGTTGATGATGATTCTTCCTGCTAATTACTACGTCAACAAAGACCCCCAAATTCTCCTATATCCACCGCTTGCCTACAAAGGATGATTCATGACTAAGTTAATTACTTTGTGTCTCATAACCCTAATCATCAAACCTATTAAATCTGTCTTATAATAGCACCATCTCCTACCACTCGCAACAGCGATCGACGATCCCAATCCAAGTTCTAAAACCCGAATTTTGCTTCCTAAGCATCAACACGATATAACTAGTCAATCACGATGCACATGATCAACACAACCAAATCAGAATTGGAAAACATTAATTGAGAAAAGGGAGATAAACATACATCACATCGGAACCCCACACCACCATGGGTGGCTCACTGATTCCTGGGGACGAGGGGATTAGTCTTCGCGTCATGTTCACCGACAACAAAACAAACAATCCAATTAACCACCATTGTAAAATAAAAGAAGGAAAGAAGGGACGAGCTCAGAGTAACAAGGATTCACCGAAACTGATCTAAACAAGTTGGTAAACTTTGATTCAAGCAGGTTGTCTTTTCGACTCCAAACAAAGAATATATAGCGTCCCCGATTCACACACTACGAGGCGCACAGATCCTCGCGAGGCTAACATTAAAATGGCACGCGAATTGACTTCGCGAGGCGTAGTAGTATGTTCGAAGCGAGTCTTCAAACTTAATCTACAAACAAGATCTTCATCACGGCCAGGGGCCGTGATGGTCTCTGTCTTCTAGGTCTTCGGGGTGCTCGCGAGGCGAGCCTTTCAATGCGCGGCAGACAGCACTGATGACCGTTGTCGCTTTCGTTGATCTTCAAAGCTCAGCGAGGCGAGCATCCACCGGGGCCGCAGCATCCCGGACTGGCAATTTCCCCTTCTTGACTTTCCTTGACTCTGGAGTTTTCACTTCTAACCCGAAACAATAAAAGAAATAAAAAGCGTAATTCTATTCAAAATAGACTAAAACTACATACCACCTATAATGAGTCAACGCCTACTTAGGAACAAAATAAGCACAATTTATTGTGCCCGACAACGAATTCGAATCAATAATATAATAAACCCTACCTATCTAGTTATAAAAACCAGATAAGCCGCAGGCTATCAAATGCCAAGTGTTTTCTAAGTTTTGATGATTCCAAAAGAGATTAAGTATTGATAATATTGAACCAAGGGAAATCACCGACAAGTCCGTATGTGCAAGAAAATAGACTTAAGGTCACCTCGTCTATTTTATGACTGCGTCAACTTTTTAGCAGAGTCACAAGTTTTAGACTAGTCTAAAAACCACTCGCCTAAATTAGCGGGCCAACACACCAAAGACCAAGTCAATGCTCACCAAGACTTATATACTTGATGACTGGCAAGAAGTAACTGTCAAAGAAGACTAATTAGATCACTCCCTAGAAAATGACTCTCACTTGTCAAGTTTTGGGATCATTTTCATCCATCTAAGTTTGGGATTACCTCGCACTCCCTCAAATTTCCAACACTACCACAATGCCGCTTTGTCGTAAATGAGTCCAAGTCACCTTAGTCTAAATTAGATGACCTATTCAAATTAGATGCACTTAAGGATATCGAAGCATCTTTCCTGGAAATAGCACCAAGGATAGAATAAAGAATGTTTGTTTCTGAGGATTTAAGGAATAAACACGCAATCTCATACCACGCTAAAGAATTTTTAGCTGTTTTAGTACAAGTAAAAGTACTTTCCGTATTTTAGAATTGAGTGTTGCACATCAGAGGAAAGCTCTTGGTCAGAAGACATGGCTCACGGTTCCATCGATCAACCTCATGTAATGTGTACTTGACAACCTAATCAAAGCCTCAACATTCCATATTTAATGTTTACAGAAAGTCTCTTGCATGATGGTGTTCTAGAAGTATAATCAAAAAGAAGGCACTTTTCAAGTTATATCTAACTGAAAATTGATCAAGTCTTTATATACTAAACCAAGAAGAGAATACAACTAGTTTACTATCAATAGGACATCAAGCAGCATTTACTCACTTCACAATCTTTTTCTTCCTAGTAATTGAATACTTCTTCAATCATTTGAGACACCTTCATAGGCTTTCCCACTTCATATTTATTTCACTCTTCAGTTTGATCCGAAAGATTTGCAAGTTGTATTATATACAAATGTTTATTCCTTACTGTTGGAACTCAAGAAAGGCTAGGGAGCAAAGAATACGAGTTTAAGTGTGAGCCCAAGAGGCTAGGGTGAAAATAATACTTGTACTCGTAATCGACTACCATAGTGGAACCCAAGGCCCTCCAGAAATCGACGAGTCTGTGGATTTTGGGGGTGAACTAGTATAAACCCTGTGCATATTCTCTTCCATTATCTCTCTTTATTTGCTTAAGTATATTTGTCTTGCTTTTTTAATTGGGGAGTTATTATTGTAATATCAATCTGCTTTTACCTTCTCTGTATGCTGTGTGTGTTATTCAAATACAGATTTGTCACTGCCTAAATTTCATTGTTCATTTTTGGGTCATGGCCTTCTAAAATAATTTTCAAAGTTTCCAAAGCTAGTAAACACAATTCAAACCCCTCTTATTGTGTTAACTTGTTATTTATAGCTGGTCAAAGTCACTCTCCGAGTTTAATACTCAACAATGTAGAGGAAAGTTCGAAACGGGAGGAAGCCGCAAGAAAGAACAGTGGTCCGAGAGGGATCCTCAATGCTGACAATTTCCACACTTCTATGGAGAGGACCACACCCATCGAAAGGAAAGATGAAGTGGTTTTTTACAATCCACTAACTTTGATCTTAGAATCATTAAGAGTTCTTGTTCCTAAGATGACGAGGAGTCATAGTTCCTAGCAAACATGACCATTGATCAAAGAACAAACAGTAAATAGAAATGCCAATCTATATATGCAATCCTGAGTTCTTAAGCAAAGAGAAGAATTTGTGCTAATTTCCATGAATATGCAAAAGAAATGGGATCTACCACTGTTCAGAAGGAACCAAGAAGGGTCACAGAGACCAGTTTGTATGTCGGGTCGAGCACGAAGATTTCAAAATGGAAAAAGGAGAAACTACTTGTCAATTTATCGAAGATTTCAAACCATAACCACTTGATTGAAATCTCTCGAAAATTTACAAGACGAGGGAACACATTCAAAAGATACTAAAAAGAGTCTTCAAAACAATGAGATCTTCAAAATCACAAGTCCTGTGAAATGATCTGCAAACAAATAGAAGCTTAGATGAGTTCAGTACTCTTCAGATCCATGAACAAGAGACAATTCGAAGAAACAATGGAAAAAACAAATCCATTGCCCTCAAGACGACAAGAAGTCATCTAAAGGAGCAGCTCAAAAGCTCTCAAAGTAGATGAATCGTAAGAACTGAGCACCGGATGAGTATGACTGATGATGTCCTTTCTCTTTTCACCGTAAAAACGAGAGCTTTGGAAGAAAAGAACTCGTAAAGTACAAACCATTCAGGGCTTCAACAAAGAAATGACAAATAAAGATGGAGATCAATCATGAACACCCATTTTGTCCGTTTTTATTGAAACATTGGACTCAGAGACTAATAATAATAAAAAGAAAAATGAAGAAAGAGGGAAAGTTCCAGTCCATTACCTTGGATTTGATGTCGACGTGGGGATCCCTTCTACAATCACATTGGCCGTTGACCGGGAAAGTCCCATCCATCACATTATTAACTTTGCTGGTTGACGCTGTTCAAGGCCACCCTCTTGTGGACTTGTTGTTGGACGCGCTCAATCCGTTCATCATATACGGGACGTCATTGGACCCGAGAAGTCCCGCCCATCACATTTGTAGTTGCCATGGGAGCGAAGTTCCGTCTATCACATTTGTACCGCTGGATTCGAGGAAATCCGCTCATCACATTTGCATTTGATGTGGATCGGAAGCCTTTCCCATCAGCAATGGGACTTGTTGTTGAGCCCGTCCACTCCATTGCTTAGTACTGGTCATATTGCCCCGCCTTTCCAACGCACTTACAATGGATCGAGGTGGTTTCGCTCCAAACTTACACTTGCCGGGTGGACTGGGTGGTCCCGGCTCCATTGCCAGAATTATCACTGCACCGCCCATCCATTACTAGGCATTGTCACATCTGGCCCATCAGACTTGCCAACATGGACGGGGTGGTCTCTGGCCCGGCCCTGACACTTTGGATGGACGGGGTGGTCCCGTCCATTGCTTAGTACTTACTGCTGGCATCGCCCGGCCCATCAGACTCACAATGGACGGCGGTCCGGCCCAGTCCTTACACTTGCCGTGGACGCGGGTGGTCCCTGGCCCATTGCTGGCACCGCCGCTGGGTCCTGACCGGCTCCACCTTTTATTTCTGACGAGGGGGCCCGCCCACTTCAATTACTTTAATTTCGCTGGGATCGGGAGGCCCACCACCCAATGATCTTTTCGCTGGAGCGAGGAGGTCCGGCCCAAATGTATATCCATTTTTGCATATCTAATTTTTTTGTTGGGACGTAAGAGATTCCGGTCCACCGCAATTCCTTATTTTCAGGCCAGGACAAAGAATAAAGAAAAGCAGGAGAAGATAAGGAATGAAAGGACCAGAAGACAAGCGGAAAGACAATCAACAAAAGGAAAGGGAAAAGGAAAGTTACCTCCTACCTACTTTACATACTGTGCAAGACCTCTTTTCCTCTCTACCCAGTGGTCCTCCTTCTTCCTTACCTCCTCTTTGTTTTAACTCGTGTTCCTACCCACCCAAAAAGCCATCATGCACATCGACAAAAACCCCCATCTCTTCTCTTTTCAAGCTGCAACCTCACATCAAATCACCACCCCTCTACATCCATACCCACCCCATCTGACACACTATTTCTGCTAAAACCCCCATCTCCTTTCTTTCAGCTTGCAACCCCACATCAAATCACCACCTTGGGCCTACTCATGCTACCCCGGCTTGGGCACACGCACGTCGCTCAAAACCCCACATCTCCTTTCTTTCAAGCACGTAACCCTCACATCAAATCACCACCTTTCACTCATACCACCCCATCTGGACAACACGCACTCCGCCTGCACCCTCTCCTTTACCTTCTCACCCATTGAACTTTTCTTTTTCCTTCCATCTCCTCCTCGCCACTCAGCACCTTATTCCTAACCCTAAAAAGCCTCGACCATCAAACAAAAACTACTATCCTCCTTCCCCTTTGCGTGCAACCTCACATCAACCTCCTTTCCGCTGTTCGTAACTGCCCAAGTCTTGGGGTATTCGCACAAGCCACCTTAAAGTCAAATTTTAAAAGAAAGTAAAGCCTTCTCCTCCATCTATAAGTGCTTTTATAGGGAATCTTTTTGAGGAAGACTCATGATCCTGAGCATTTTCTTATGGGAGAAAGGAGAAAGGAGGGGAGAACACTGCTCGAGAGAAAACGAAAGATCTAGATAAGTGAGATAGAGAAGAAAGATACAAAAGAAAAGAGAAAAGAGAGAGAGATCCTTGTCGAGAGAGAGAGACCGAGATCTGAGCTCACTTCTCTTCTCTCCTAGCCAGAGTGGCAACAAGGAGAGCTGAATGAGCCGGGGAGATTGAATGGGATGTCTCATCTGTGGTACAAATAACAGATAAAGCAAAACATCTTATTTCGCCCCATTTGCACTTTTGGTTTTTGTCGACATTATTAATAAAGTTCTCTGACACTCTTTATTTCTCAGCCGGCCTTCAATAACAGAAAGATTCTATCTCTAACTTCTCTCCCATTTTAAAGAAATAAAAATTACTTATTTTTATATAAAAAATAAAAAGATGATCACTGATAAAACACCTTTTGGCTGCCTATGCAAGTGTCATGTTCAACCTCAAATTCAGGGGTTGCTCCCATAGACTTACGCACATGTTCAACCCATTTAGCTACACAAAGAGATTCCCCACAGTAAAACAAATGTTTCAAAGTTACTAATAATTTGAACAATTAATTTTGGGAAATCCATTTATGATGTTCCGTATGCCGGAGGTTAAGCCCCATGCCTTCCATAGCATAATCGACTCCGAACCCAAAGCTTTTCTTAAAAGGTTTTCCAACTTCCTTGAAACAAAATAAAGCAGATTTACCCAGTTCTTCTCTCTAAAGAGAGAAAAACTAGTCTTTCTTTGAGTCACTAGCGATCTTACTCAATCGGTGAATTCTTTTTAAGAGAGTCAAGCCCATAAAAATTGGTTTTGTAAATTTCTAGAACCAGAGCTTATTTGTTTTACCTTTATAGATGTATCTTACCATTTTTTCTTCATGAGAATTAAATGGCAAACATGTTTTTGCAAAAGTTGTTTATTTGATTGTCTCGTTGCCTTTCTCTTATTTAAATAGTAAGAGCACTGGCATGTGTTTTAACTCACGTTGTTATTATACATGTTTCACTAACAATGTTTTTGTCTCCTCCTCCTTTTTTTATTTTCCCATGTTTAAACAATAGGAGGTGGACTTTAACCATTTTTATATATATCTATGTCAAAGTTCAGGTTTTTCTTGTCTTCTCTTTATTTTTACTTTAAGAGTTACAGGTTTGTTGCCCCTTTCACACATCACTATCACATATTGCACACACCCTTAGCTCTATACCCTAGACGCTCAAAACCTAACAGATTAGGCGGTGCTTGACGTTGTTATCGAAGAGATCTCTGCACTCCCCATCACGGGCCACTACCGATTGGACATGAGATCGTGAATAGTCATATTGGAAGGTTTATCCCTACTGGTGGCAGATTCATGAATCAGTACTTAACGAGGGCACATGTGGACCATGACTTTTGAGAGGTCTAGACCCGTCCCAACTCACTAAGAGGAGCAGGCCTCAGTGGGCCAACTCGTGAGAGTCCTAACCTTAAGACGGGTCCATCCCAGTTTCCCCGCTTAGTGGAAAAGAGGCACTCTTTTTCCTCTCTCATTATCAGAAGCATATATTGTCATGTACACTATCAGGAGAGTGAAAACTAGGGGCATCACATTGCTGCCCCAAACCTGGAATGACAGGTATTGAATATCACACACCGAATTGCTATGTCATAATGAAGGTAATGCATACCCATCAGGTTTTTCAACCCCATTGGGTTCATGAAACATGAATCATGCAAGAGATATTTGTTTAACTAACTATTTTTTTCGCTAGTTCTCGTTGGAAAATCTGTATTCACCTATAGCGAAACTATGGAAAAGTTTGGTTCATAAAAGAGTACAGCAACGTGAAGGTCCACAAGAAAATATCAAGATCGATGTGACACTTAATGACGGAAGAGACCAGGAACTCACCAAGAAATGCCGTAAAAGCACGCTCAGAATTTGACAGAAAGTATGGTGTAACATAGACCACAAGGCTTCACAAAGCCCCGACCGAGTGCATTGGCCCAATATTGGAACTCACCTGAGGTGTTTTGAATGCCCACCTTGGACATCACTCCAACCCTGGAAGAGTATGCTTATATGCTAAGACTGCCCATTGAGAAGAAGACCGTCACATGTATTATGCCAAATATGTACTGATCGAAGATAATAAGTCGCTGGAGCTTCAACCGAAACAAGATAGAGAAAACTGTAAGAGTGAACCACCAAAAGTTGAAGAGGCGCTTTTGGAGGGTATCTCAACAAGTCACAAGAATAACGATGGGTCATTTTCAACAAAGTATCACCTTCATATATGGACAGTGCCTTTCCTTTGTACTGATCTCATGGACACCACACACGGATGTTTTCTATAGGTCTAAGAATATGGTGCGACCGCCTCGCTATCTTAGTCAACTTTCCTTTCCTACGTGTTTGTCATCGAATCAACAAGGAAATTAGTGATGTTTGTGTCCATCAACATTGTATAACCTGGGATCACGACTCACTGATACCCGTGGTAAAATTGATACGGCAGACGACCCGCTCGAAGGATTCACCAGGAATGCACAAGGTCACGGAAGTTTGGTAAGCAGAGAAGCAGAGTTTGACTGGGACGACCTTCTCATTTAGTTGGATGTGCCATGGATAACGGAGATTCCAGCTTGTATTGAACCGCTGAAGTTTGTCAAACGCATCGCGGATGGGTCCCGCAGGTCGCGGTATGCATCACCGCTTTTGGTCGCGTCAACCGTGGGACGCAGATGAATCCCCAAAGAACTCGTGAAGGGATATTCTTCCTATACCAAGAAGGTGAAGGCATCAAGAGTCAAACGACAGCGTAGGTAGCGCATGGAATGACATTCGAGGTAAGGACCGAGGAATCGTAGAATGCAATCATAGCTCACACTCAAAAGATGTAGAGGATGGAGAGAAACAAGGAGTAGTGTCCCCTAAGACCCAGATCCCTCCTCGTAGGGAAAATAACTCTCTGCCAAAGATCGGAGGAATAAAGAGATCAAGTTTTAAAATCCCAAATGAGGGTTCTTTGATGAAAGACTAAGTCGTCAAGAATTACCATGCTAAAAGACAAGTAAGAGAGCTGAATTTACTGCACTGAGAATAAGGATGAATCCGCGATGCCCACGAAGCCCCGAGACAGGCAAAAAGGGCAGAGAAGACAAAGAAATAGAAATTCAAGAGCACAGAAAAATAGGGATGTCAAGAGAAGATGCTGGTCAAATCAAAAGAAGAAAAACTAGTTCGAGACAAGTGTAGATCATTGAAACGATACAATAATACTAGAAGAGGAGGCTGGAATCCCCAGAACCTGGCCCAAGGTATGTACTCTGACTGAGGATGGAACACGGCACAGGTACGGAGTTATGTAGCACTAGGAGACAAAGCTGGCTGCAGACAAGATAAAAAGACTTTGGAGGGTTTGCTCAACGTCACGAACGATAAAAAGGATGGAAATCAAGGAAAGATATAATGAATTAAAAGGAAGCATGGAAGAAAATAACTGGACATGATGGATAAGCCCGAACATCACACTTCCGAGCCAGGATAAACAAAGAGGCATCCAGCTCCACATTCGTATGAACCATTTCTCTTCCACTACTACTAAAGGTGGACCAATTCCTTCGATCATTTTGAGAAACTTGCTGCAGTGGTTCAGAAAAGAAGAGGACGAGGGTCCAACATAGAACTTGTAGACTTGTAGAAAGACGGAAACCATCAATGCACCGCTTATTTTGATCGAAGACTCCGATTTGTATATCCGAACATTTATAATGAAAAGTGAAGTCCTCATCCATGATTGCCGAAGCGTTGATAGATATATCTATCCAGTGAGTGTATTCTCCTTAGATACGCTATCAACTATACTACCCGAAAAATGACGTATCTGTGGTAAAACAAGGATGCTAAGCACACATGTGGCTATCGAGGAAGAATTCTCCCTTGGACTGGCACCAACTACATTTAAACAGGGGAACCATCCCACTAGACTTGATTATCGGATGAGTCTCTTTCCACTAGTGAATACCTCACGATCGAATAAAGCATGATAATCTTGCACAGCATGCACCACACACAAAATTCTTGGAGTTTACTAACGAGACTTCTAGAGGTTTTACAGAATCACATCCTTTGAGAATCAGGAACCATTGCACACCAGAAAGGTGACACTAATCAAACCTGAGCCATAATACTGATCTTGGACCGATGGATGGCTCTCGTATCCGGAGAAGAGAAGAACTCAACCTCAAGATAGATGGGTTCTCAACCAATGATTCAACTGCTTATTAAGCAATTTCAATGAAGTAATTTATCTATTGTACTAATTATGTAACTGATGTTACCGAGTACATGTATGAAAAACACTTACGTCTGTGTTTTCCTTTTATTTCATCAGCTTTCTTTCTCTCTTTCATTATTACTTCGATTTTAGCTTTTCCTGCGACAAATAAGATTCTGTATATACTTCTCTATCATTTTTTTCTTCCTGGAATACTTCTTCCACTAAAGATTTACCTCAGAGAGAACTTTGAAAGCTCACGATTGATTCCCACTAGCCTGATGAACTCAATCTCGAGTCCATGAGGAGGAAGCAGACACTAAAGAATCCAGAAAGTGGGAATCGGCCAGAGGGAAGTGGATTAGCTCGAATGACAGGTGTTACATAAGTTGATCAACATGAACCGAGAAAGATACAAGGAGTTTAAAAATAAAGGATAACCCAGAGATGAAGAAATGGTTGCACTATTCAAAAAAGATTCAAAGTTTTTGCATGGTCCACAAGATATGCAAGTTGAGGATTCCGAGATAGCATCGCATAAAATTCCTTTATACCTGTACGTGGAATCCAAGCACAAAAATTCGGAGAATGACCAGACGTCGCTAAAGATCAAGCAAGAAGCGACCAAGCACGGAGGATGGCTGGAAGTAGCAGACAACTTTAATGGGTAGCTATTGCTGCCCGTATTCGAAGGACGGAAGGTCAATGTACGTGGGACCACCGAGACCTGAATAAAGCCAATTCAAAGGATGATTTTCCCCACTTCATATGACGTCCTAGTAGCTTGTGAAGTCAACGTGGTGACGTCTTCATGGAGGGTATTCTCCTAGGTGTACAATCGTGATCCTCATGACACTGCTTGATAAAGAAAAGACAACTTTTATCACTCCTTGGGAACTTTTGTTACAAAGTGATGCCTCTTGGATTAAAGTTAACACCGGGGCCACTTACTAACATATGGTGGCATTGTCCATCATATTTTTACACATGGTAGAGTAGATACGTTGACGGCATACGGCTGTCCGGATGGGCCATGGGAGCTTGAGTAATGTTAACCGAGCGGCTAAGAAAGAGCATGTTACGCCTTCAACCCTTAAATGTACTTCGTGAATCCACATGGAACTTGCTCTGCTTTGCTGTCAAGAGGGGTAATAAGTGAGGATCCCAACAATGCGGGAAATACATAGCTGAGATGCTAGCACCCAAGAACGAGCGAAGTAAGTTTTCGAAGATTGAACCACATTGCGTGCCAGGGTAAATCCACTAGCACATGTGAACCAATCTTCAAACTCCTCAGAAGAATAACTCATGAAGATGGATGATGACCACTAAGAAGCCTTGATAAGATAAATGCATATCTCAATGCCAATGGTTTGCTCCACCCGAAAGGTCTCCATTATTAGACTTATCTCACCATATTGCTACCCTCGGTAGTGGAACGCAAGAGGCAATATGATGAACAAGCTAGAAGGAGCGTGCAATCATTATCTCAGCAGAGTTGGAGCCGAGGTCACAGTAATCGATAACACTCGTTATACTACTAGTACTGCCTCCGGTAAACTCAGACAAGACATGTTATATGGCACCACGGCTAATTTCTCAATGATCCCTTGAGACATCCTAAAATCCTTATATCTCCTTAATGGTTTCAAGTGGCAGTGGATATTGCTCGTATTTGACATCAAATACGTGACTCGTGGTCAATCAAAGGAAGAGGGATCACGACCATTTGTATAAAAATCCTCTGATGGCTGGATGGCCTACCAATTCCTATTTCCAGCCGGAGAGTAATGTCCTTATGAGGAAGCCGAAGAACGGGAAAATGGAAAATGTATTTGGATGGAGAAACACTAATGACAGTATAGAGCAATGGTTATCTCACCAAGTGGGCGTAAACCGGTCAAAACCCAAATTGAAGTACAAAATAATATCAGAATACGGCACTGTGGTCGTATGCAACCGAATCAGGATAAAGCACTGAAAGCTTCGGAATCAACCAATCACGTATCAGTCAATGGTGGGGCATCAAGGACCCAAGTTGATCTCGTATTAAATACTTGACCATGTTGTGGTAAAGTTCGAGAGAATACGTTTCGATTCAGATGGCGAACCAATTTGTTGATGCTTGCCACACTAGTTGCCACACCAAGTCGATACCATGTCAATGTCCAACCCATCCAAATTAGAGTGCAGATGAACCGGACAAGATGGTGTTTGGTGAGTGAGAACTCGATGGTAAGTCTTGGTAACATGATATCAAGCGACAGATCTGGACCAAAGAATACCCTTGTGGAGGTAAGCGAGCAAAAAAAAGACGATCCAAGATCAAGTATGGCCTTTTTCTTAAAACTAGTCTGGCACAAAAGAGGATGATGCATCCCACCGATGTGTGGATGTCGAAGCTAAATGGATCATGATTAAGTTCATGGTGGCAGAACTGGGACTATGCCATTGGCACAGATGGCTTAGAAGACTCAGTAGAATATTATCGTCTACTATGGAGTCAGAATGATGGAACATCAGAATGCCGTAAATGCTGATGCATGCTACGTTACACGCACCGCTTCCCTCACACAGCTTTGACTCATGGCCTTTTCGATAGCATGGGATATATATCATCGATCCCATTAATCCCAGGCTTCCAACGGCCATTGCTTTCATTCCTGGGGGTGATAGACTATTTCACTAAAAGCGGTGGAAGTCGTCAAGCTAACATAACTCAAAGGGTGTTTCTCAAATTCAAGAAGGACATTGTCTCAGAGATAAACGATCCAGAGGAGAACTGCGGATAATGCATAATCTTAATGTAATTCAGATCAAAAATTTTACAATTCAAAATCAAACACGTCTCCTTATTGGCCTCAAAATGAATGGTGCAGCTTGAAGCAAGAAATAAAAATGGCAAGAAGATGACAAGATGGTTGTAAACATAAGGATCGTCAATGCTCATATGTCACATGCTGATCACCATCATGCGATGGCACCTGGGCAACCTTCTTCTCCGGGCACGAGATGGGAGTTGTCCACCACGGACGAGATCTCTCGAAGAGTCTGAGAGCTGGACTCTAGAAGAACTTCGAGTGGTGAAACCTGACATGAAAGTAATGAACACGATAGTATGAGAGGCAGGGCATGTTCCATTCACTGTAATTATATCAAAACGAATGGCAAGAGTTTCAATAAAAGTTCATCCAGAGAGTTTCGCAAGTGAGACTTCACCGGAAAGAAACCTCCCAGCCAAGAGATGTCAAGGGAAAATGGGCACCAAATTATGAAGGCTCTTAGACAGTCAAACTTCTTCTAGAGGTGTTGATTCTGCAAAACATGCGTGGAAGAAGCACAAGAGCTAAACTCGATGTCGCGGAAAATTTTACGCTTGAAGGCCCGCCAGGCTGAAACTAGAAAGGGCAACTTAGCAAAAGTTAGGGCAAAGGACAATGAAACAAAAAGAAAAGAAAAGTTCACTAGGTGAAAACCCCAAAGTAGAGCTCAGGTAAAAGTTAGGAAAATACAATAAAAACAAAAGAAAAGCAGAGGCCCCAGGTGGAAAACCGAAGGGCAACCCAGGCAAAAATAGGAAAAAGGAAACATTAGGCTGAAACTGCCAGGTGCAGCCTAGGAGCAGGATATATCCAACACTTTTGCAAGCACTCCACACATTAAAATTTTTATCCCAATATCAAGTAAAATTGTTAAGGGAATGATCAAAAGAATGTGTGTTTGGAGGAATCGTGAATGATGAGCCAAGACTAAAATGATAAAGATCAGGGGAATCAATCAAATGAAAATAAAGGGACCCAACACAAAATTCTAAAAGATTTTAGTACCTGTGCTTATTTTTTTAACCCTTTTGTAACTTTGTTTATTGAGAATGCCTCTAACAACCTAAATTCCTCATATTAAGGCAAGAGGTTTTTCTTCCACATTCCCCGTCGACTACTCCATGCTCACTAAAAGTAAATATATTTAATCGGTATGATCGATAACTCTAATGGTAGTACCAATGGAATGGTTTAAAACCAAGAGTACCAATCTCTGATTCGCTGAAAGAGGCATGACTGGTTACGAAAAGAATGATGCAAATAAGCTATATGAAGATCTGGATTTATCGGGATCAGGGAATGAATGTTATTAAAAGAATGGAAGGATGTCAATTCCAGAGTGACCGATGAATAAGTGGATTGCTGATCACAAGTTTTCCAGGAGCACGGTTCCTATGTCCCAACAGGTAGGGATTTCAAATGTTTGTAAAACTGAATTTTATTTCTCGATTCGGTACCACCGCACTTTTATTTTCGAACTCAAAAGCTCATGCCAGGATCTTATTTCATGGATCTAGGAGGTTTCGTCCATTGCATGTTTATTTTCTATCGGACGCAAGAGGTTCCGTTTACTCAGATTTAGATTTCCGACGAAGAGGTTCCGCCCATCGGATGTTTGTTTTCGAGCCTCAGGCCCATTGCATTTTTATTCCCAAGTCTCAGGCTCACAAAAATTTATTTTCTAAGCCCTCAAGTCACTGAGAATTTTATTCTCGAGCCTGAGGCTCACAAAAATTTATTCTTCGTGCTCTAAGGCTCAAACAACTTTATTTTCGAGCTTGAGGCTCCCGCAAGTTTATTTTCGAGCCCAGGCTCACCGCATTTTTTATTTCCAAGCCCGAGGCTCACTGCATTCTGCCGAGCTCCGAGGCTCACCGATTTTATTTCGAGCCCGAGGCTGGTTGCATTTTATTCCGAGCTTCTGAGGCTCACAACAATTTATTTTCGAGCTCCGAGGCTCACTGCACTTTATTCTTGAGCTTCCGAGGCTCACAACAAATTTATTTCCAGCCCGAGGCTCACTCACATTTATTTTCGAGCCCGAGTCCACCGCAAGTTTATTTTTCGTGATCCGAGGCTCACTGCGCACTTTTATTTTCGAGCTCCGAGGCCCATTACATTGTATCTCGAGCCTGAGGCTCACAAACAAATTTATTTTCGAGCTCGAGGCTCGCGGCAATTTTATTCCCAGATATGAGACTCATAAAATTTATTTCCGCTCACAAAAATTTATTTCGTGCTCGAGGCTCACTACAATTTTATTTTCGAGCTCAAGCTCACCGAGTTTATTTTGAGATTGAGGTTCAACGTATTTCATTTTCGAGCCCGAGGCTCACTGAACCTTATTTTCGAGCTCCGAGCCTCTGCAAGTTATTTGGAGCCGAGTCAGCCGTATATTTATTTCCTATTGGACAGAGGAGGTTCCTGGCCCACTACTACTTTTATTTTTCGAGCTCGAGGCTCCCGAGTTTACTTTCGAGCCTGAGGCCATTGCATTTCTTTATTTTCGTGCCTCGAGGCCCACCGCAAGTTTATTTTCGAAAGTTCACCACAAGTTTATTTTCTAGATCCGAGGCTCTCTGAACTTTATTTCGAGCTCGAGGTCTTTCTAATTTTTTATTTTCGAGCTTCATGCTGGCTGCATATTTACTTTCCGTTGGACGAGAGGTTCCATCCACCGTATCTTACTTCGAGCTGAGACTTATCGCATTTTGATTTCAAATCGTAAGTTTTCTCCGAGTTCGCCATGTTTTTCAAACAAAATACGTTCATTTTCAGCATTGTTCATTACTACAATACATGAGAAGTCACGGCTAATCATGTCTTCTAGCATGTAACAAGTAAGAGAGGGCAAATCAGGAACACCCCTTTGTCCTCATTTGAACAATACACTGAGGGAGACTACTAATATAAAAAGAAAATGAAGAAGGAGGGGGGTTCCAGTCCATTACCTGATTCGATGTTGACGGGAGATCCTTCCACCATCACATTTGCCGTTGGACGAGAAAGTCCTGGCCCATCACGTGATTAACTTGTCGTGGATGCGGTCCGTGCCACCCGTTGTCGGATCGTTGTGGACGCGGTCCAATCCTACCATCATACATGGACGGCCGTTGACGGAAAGTCCTGCCCATCAACATTTGTATTTGTCTTGACGTAGTCCTGCCATCACATTTGTAGCTATTGGACGGGAAGTCCCACCCATCACATTTGCATTTGAGGGACGGGGAAGCCTCGCCCATCACATGGACTGTCATGGCCTATTCCCAATGAATAGTTTACACTGTTGTTGCCCCCGTCCGGGCTCAGCAGACTTGCCAATGGACGTGTGTCTCTGCCCTACTCTAACTTGGCTGCACGGGGTGGGTCCTGCCCATCAAGCTACTTGCCGTCTGCCCGTCTACCCATCAAGTGGCGATCAGCTATCGCCCCCGCCTCAGCCTCCATCGCACTTGCCAATGGACTTTGGTGGTCTCCTGGCCCATTTCACTGAGCACTGGGGCATTCCTGGCCCATTGGCTGCACTGATGTTAGTGCACTACCCAGCCTCCATCGCATTTTACAATGGACTAGGTGGTTCTCGTCCACTTACATTTTCTGCTGGGTGGACGGGGTGGGTCCCTGTCTATTGCTTGGAGCACTCGTTGCTGGGCCCGCCTCAATCCATTGCTTATCATCGCTGCTGGCCCCGTCCTGGCCCATCGCATTACAATGGACTTGGGTGGTTCCGTCCAGCCTCACTTGATGATGGACAGGTGGTCCTGGCTCCATTGCTTGGCACTTGCCGTTGGCCCCATCCAGCCATCGCATTTCTGCTAATGGGATTTATGTATCTCGCTCAGCTCCCACTTCGGCTGTGGATTTGTATCCCGCCCACCCAAACAGCCATTTCTCCTCTTCTTCATGCGCTGACGCTGGCTGCTGGGGCCCGCCCACCATTGCTTATGATTTTAGCTGGGCTTCTGTCTTCACCCATTGCATTTGCCAATGGACGGGGTCCTGCCTGGCCTTACATTCTGCCAGTGACCCGGTGGTCCTGCCCATCGCTTGCACCTCATGAGCTAGTCCCATCTCAATCCCCGTCCTTTTTATTTCAAGTGACTAGGGGTTCCATCCACTTCACTCCCATTTAATTTCTCGTTGGACGAGGAGGTTCCGTCCACTGCAATTATCTTTTTCTGTTGACTATAGAGGTCCGTCTAAAGGGTATATCCATTTTTGCATATCTAATTTTCTATCGGGACTAAGAGATTCCGGCCCACCGTGTAATTTTATTTTCAGATGAAGGCTAAAGAATAAAGAAAGAAGAAGGAGAAGATAAGGAAGAAAGGACGAAGAAGACAGAAAAAGGCAATCAACAAAAAGGAAAGTGAAGTCAAGTTACGCTCTCCTACCTACTTTACATACCAGGTAAGACCTCTTTTTCTCCTCCACCCATTGGTCCCTCCTCTTCCTTACTCTCCTCCCTTTTTTAACCCAGAACCCTACTAACCCTAAAAGCCATCATGCACATCACAAAACCCCATCTCCTTTCTCTTTTCTCAAGCGTGCAACCCTCACATCAAATCACCACCGCTACTCATACCAATTTTCATTCTGACACGCTATTTCAAATTAAACCCCATCTCCTTTCTTTTCAAGCTCCACCCCCACATATCAAATCACCACCTTTTCTCGCTTACTCATGCTACCTGTCTGTATAATATTATTTCGCTTAAACCCCATCTCCTTTCTTTTCGGGCCAGACAACCCTCACATCAAATCATCATCTTTCTGCTATCACATCACCCATCCCCAGACACACGCCATCACCAGAACTCCCCTCTTTTGCACCTCCTCTACCCATTGACTTTTCTTTTTTCTTCCATCTCCTCCCTGCTTAACCTAGCAACCTCATTTCCTATCCTAAAAGCCTTCATACCCATCAAACAAACCACAATCTCCTTTACTTTTTCGAGCGTGCAGTACCCTCATCAAATCCCTCATTCACCTGCTTAGAACGGCCCAAGCTTGGGTATTCATACGATAGACCTTAAAGTCAATGAAAGAGAAGCGTCCTCCTCCGTCTATAAAAGGGGGAGGGAACTTTTTTAGGGGAGTGATGATCCGATATTTTCTTAGTGAGAAAGCGAGAGAGTGAGGGAGAACACTGCTTGAGGAGAAAACGAAAGATCAGAGGAAGAGATGTAGAATAAAGATACAAAGAAAGAGGAAGAGAGAGATTTCTAGTTGTGGGAGGAGAGACGTTAGATCTGAGTTTCCACTGCTTCTCTACTAGAGTGGCTAAGAAGAGAGAGTGAAGGTGCGGGGAGATTGAATGTAAGTTGCTTTGATCTTTAAATCCTACACTGGAAGTAAACAAAAACATTCTTATGCTGCTCCCATTTGGTAATCTTGTTCTTTTCGTTGACATTATTAATAAATTTCTCTTGACACTCTTATTCCTCTTGCATTTCTGTTCTCTGAATAAGTTGGTGAAAGTCCCATCATCTACGTTTCTCCATTTTAAGAAAAAAATTACTTATTTTACATAAAAATAAGGATGATCACTTGATTAAAAACAATTTTGGGTTATTCTGCAGAGGTGTCAGTGTTAATCCTTCGTATTTAGGGGTTGCCTGTGGACTTACGTGCCATGTTCATCTCATTTTAGCTGCAATAAAGAGATCCGCTACGGGTAAAACAAATGTTTCAAAGTTACTAATAATTTACACAATTAATTTTGGGTAACCATTTATGGATATTCAGTCTGTGGGGTTAAGTCTCAGTGCCCACTAGACATAATCGACTCCCAAGACAAAGCTTTTCTTAAAAGGTTTCCAACTTCCTTGAAACTAAATAAAGTTGGTGGCTGACTCCAGGTCTTCTCTCCCAAGAGTGAAAACTAGTCTTTCTTTAGGTCATTAAGCACCTATGACGAAATGTCATTGTGTACTATGAATGCAAGTAGCCTTGACATCAAGGCAGGATGTTCTCAACTCGGGAAGCAACCTCCCAAGAAGTTCTTAAACAAAAAGAAAAGTGAATGATGGCCACTTGGGAAGATATTGATGAAAGCTCCACCGGAAGTGAAGGAGAAGAGATTGAAGAAAATGTTTGTCTTATGGCGGAATCGATTTCGAGTAAAGCGAGGTACATTACGAACTTGAGAAATTGAGCGATGCCTATGATGAACTTTGGAAGAATCAACTATATATCTAAAGCTTTCAAATACCTCAAGAACAGTATGTTAAACTCTCAAATGGTATACGTAAATCCGGGAGTGTGAGAAGTTAGATGAAGGGAATAGTAGGCTTAAAGGCAGAAGTCTAAAGTGAGATCTCAATTGAAACTCAACCCTCTAAAGAAGTGACGAAACTTCAACTAAAAGTAGAAGAGCTCACCTTAGATCTTGCCAAGTTTGTTAATGGTAGAGATAATGACTAAACTTTGGGAAGTAGTTTAACAAAAGAAGGTATAGGTTATTCCAGTCAAGAACATCATAAAGGATCAACAAAATTCTCAAAAATAACTATCAAACTGTGTTAATTAGTTTAAACAAACCTATATGTACCAACTGAAAAAGTGTGGACATATCACGTCCAAGTGTATTCACAAAAGAGAAGGAATCTTCACAGGACTCTTAGACTAACAAAAAAGGACCCAGAAAATATGAGTACCTAAGTCCATGAACATTCTTATTGTTGATGCATCACCAAAGTCTAGTTAATATGATATACAACCTCCCGGGACCCATCAATAGAACATTTGAAAAACTTCCACAACTGAATACAACTGAATCTCGATTGTACCATGGACACATCCAACTAAATGACCATGAATTCGATTTAATCAAACTCTTGTTTCCATTCATATAGCTTATGTGGCTTTAGTTTCATGCGAGCGAATCCTTTCATTGGTCATCTGTTTTATCAAGTTTATCGCGGCGTACAAGTGATGCATGATCCGGACATACAATATTGAGCCGACAACATCGCAGTTCCCCTTGATGATTCGATGACAAACCTCGAGGGGAGACGAAAGTTTCAGCTAAGATAGAAGGGACCGGGCTCACACCATGTTCTTCAACCCTATAGAAACATCCATGGCGGGGTGATCAATGAGATCCGGTACAAAAGGAAAGAGCACCAACCTATATATCATGAGGGCTAGTACTTTGTTGAAATAACCCATCCGTTATTCTTTGGGCCAGTTTGTTGAGATACACTTCCAAAAATCGCCTCTTCAATCCTTTAGTGGTTCCTTTCTCCGCTCTCTGTAGCTCTCCTGGTTGGAGCTCCAATAGACTTACTATCTTCCAATATATTTACATATTGGCCATAATACATGTAGACGCTTGGTCCTCTTTTGAATTAGCGAGTCTTAGCATATAAGCATACTCTTCCATGGTCGTGTGAGGTCTAAGTCGAGCAATTCAAAACACCTCAAAACTGAATTCCAATATTGGGCCAACGCACTCAGCGAGGGCTTCCCACGTGAATACTAATAGGTCCAATATTCTGCCATACTTGCAAAACAAAGTCCGAGCGCATTTTTCTGGCATTTGCTTGGATAAGTTCACATAAACTCTTCAAGTTATTAAGAGTCACACCGATCTTGATACTTTTCTTGGAACATCTCGCATTGCTAGTACTCTTTTCGGAACCAAACTTTTCCATTTTCTTGCTATAAGACGCAGTACCAAAGTCTTCCAATCAAAGAGCACAATGAAAAAAACAAAAATGAGTATAGTGAAACCAATGTATCTTGCATGATTCATGTTGTATTGAGACCAAATGGGGTTAGAAAACCCCTGATGGTGATCTTGCAATGCATCACCTCAATTATGACATAGTGCCTATTAGATGTGCAATAATATTCAAATATGTCATTCAGGTTTGAGGGTGGCAATGTGATCGCCCTAGTGTTGTGAATATTCACAATGAACATGCATGATAAGTTATGCTTATGATGATAGAGAGAGAAAAGAAAAGTATGCCCCTTTGTCCTAAGCTAGGTGAAACCTAAGGATGGACACACCCTAAGTCGGGACTCTAACCAAGTCGGCCACTAGGTTTTGCTCTATTAGTGAAAATTGGGACGTGTCCAGACCTCCAAAAGTCATGGTCCCAGATTGCCCTTATAAGGATCCGATTCATGTATCTAGCCCACGGTAGGGATAAACCTTCTCAATATGACTATTCCATGATCTCATGTACAATCTGAGTGGTGAACCGACAAGTATCAGGGAGGTACAAGACCTCTTCAATGACTATGTCGGAGCACGGCCTAATCCTTGGGTTTTTGAGCAAGTTCAGGTATAGACCTAAGAGTGTGTGCAATATGTGATAGTGATGTGTGTGAAGGGGCATACAAACTTGTAACACTTAAAAATAAAAAGAAAAGAAAAGAAAGGAGGAGGAAACAAAAACATTGTTAATGAAACATATACAAGAATAACATGAGTTAAAATGTATGTACAACTAATTTTTCTCATTTAAATAAAAGAAAACCAAAACAAAAAGGACAATCCAAACAAACATCACTAAAAAAAACATTTTTTAGTTTTGACATTTAATTATTGTAAGGAAAAAAAACAGCAAGATATAGCCATAAAAGGTAAAACAAATAAGCTACAAGTTCTTTAAAAATTTACAAAACCAATTTTTACGGGTTTGACTCTCTTAAAAGAAGTCCCCAGTGGAGTCGCCATCTATCGCTACCAAAAAGAAAACTTGTTTCTCTTTTAGAGAATGAACATGGAGTTGCCAACAATTTTATTTAATATAGGAAAAATTGGAAAACCCTTAAAAACGGTCTTTGAAACCAAGATCGAGTTCGGAGCCGATTATGTTTAGGAAGGAATGAAGATTGAACCCCATGGCACCCTAGAACATCCATTAAAAATGGTTACCCAAATTCATTGTACAAATTTTTAGTAACTTTGAAAATATTTACTTTACCCTTTTTACTTGAATTTTTTAGAATCAATCAATTATACAATCAAAGGGATTCATTATTTTCAAAAGATTTCCATTTTGAAGAGAAACTGCTAACTTTAGCATGTATTATTAATTAAGAAAATAAAAAAGACCCCAAAAAAAAAAAGATCAATTACATTAATAACATTGCAATCACCATAACGAGTTAATGACAAGATGGAAATTTTAGATGATATCCTCGATAAACATACATGTCATTTAAAAATATTCTTGAAAATCAATAAATCATTTAGTTTTGATTCTTCTTAAGCACACAATTCAACCATTTGATTAAAAACTCATCCCTGGAATTCATCAACTAAGGCATATTTTCAAATTTTATCAAATCAAGTTTATAAAGCATTGTACTCACTCAAGTCTTCTATGGAACCACGGCTTCTAGCAAACATATGACTTGCAAACTAAAACAAAGCACCCATTAATAACCATAACAGCGATGGTCTAGCAAAAAGGAATGAAACCAAAAACTCATCCAATCCTATAGTAACTCAGATACAATCCAAACAAGACATGAACCATCATTAGCAAGAACGAAAAATAAATAAAAACCCAATAAGAACAGTTGTTCCTAATTCAAAGTGATCAAGGGAAGAAATTAAGGTTACCAAACGAGATCTTCCACAACGTACAAGTTTTTCCTAAATTTTTTTCCTTATAAACCCTATAAATATTATCAAGACATATTTACTAAACTTCTCAAACATACATCCCCAAACACAAACCTAAGCTGGTCGATCTTTACAAGACATTCACTGAAAAGACCCCGTGGTCATCCCTATATTTAAAACATCTCTTCCTGCATCCGGACATAAGTCTCCAAGTAACTTAGGGAACTCCTCTACAACATCTGTACTCATGTACCAAGGTACAATAGAAAAACTAGACGAACAAATATACGCAATGGTGAGAACCAATATATGGATTTTAAAACAATAACTACATGCGCGACACACAAACATCATATAACATGTATAGTTATAACAACATAGGTGTTCAAAAATAAACAAATAGTTTATCAGAGGGTTTCATACCCGACATTCATCAATCAATTTTAAAACAGATGCATGACACTTCAATATTCACCATCTAAACTTTTGTACTTAATCTTCTGAGATCCCAACACCATATCAATGAGATGATCAAGCTCTCTTTGCCAAATAAGGCACACCGGATTTAACCAAGGATATGATCCTAAGAAGGAGCATATAAATTTTTGGATCTATCCTTGAGTGACAACAAAAATTATAGAAGAAGATGAAATACAAAATTGGATAAGATGAGAAATGGGAGGTAGGCGCCACAAATCCAAGGGGATTTGATAAGCCAAGGTGAGATTCGCCACAAGAATCTTGGATTCTTGATAAGAACAAGGGTGGTTCAACCAAGAACCAAAGAGAAACAATATTCTCTCAGGATTTCAATCCAAATTCAACATCCAAGTTAACATTCATGTGTTTAGGGGTGTAATACATATAGAGTGTGGCTGCCAACTTTGGCTCATACCTTGCCTTTTCAAGATTCCATAATCCCCTCACTAACTGAGCTTAAATCATGCCACTAAATGGTGAGTCAATTTTCTCTTTCCAACATTATGTGGCTGTTACACATAAATCCCTTCTTTATTCAAATTAAAGTGTAACCCCCTAATAAAACAAAACATTAAAAAGGCTAAAAACTTAAAGGAGTTAATTTGGTATGCAAACCAAAAGATACCTCCATCTAAGCCTAAAATACGAAATTCTTCATGAAACCAAGCTTATTGTCTTGCAAGCTTCCATTGGAGGAACGTCTTCGATTTCCTTCAAAGAGAATCAACACAAGTAGGCAAAGAGTTAGGAAAAACATCAAAACAAGCATTTACTTTTTCCACCTCACCTATTGTTTTTCTCTCATCTCTTTCTTTTCTCTCACTCTTTTCACATTTTTCTCTTGATTCTTTTTCACATTTTCGTCACTCTTTCCTTTCACTTTTTTTCCACTCTTTTTATCATTTTCTCTCAAATTAGGAGAGACTTCCATAGGTTTCTTTCCATTAGCACTAGCCATGGTCTCCTTAGAAGTTGAAGTGTTCCCCTTCTTTGATTTGTTATGAAGAGTATGGCAATGGTATGGAGCATATCTTTTCCTCATTATTTTTCTCATCTCAACCTAAGTCTCAATAGGCTCGCCCATATCTTCTTCTCTCTTTTTGAAATTGATCCCACCAAACAAGTGCATAGTCCTTAAATTGGAAGAGATGATATCTTCATTTTCTTTTTCTCATTGTAATTAATGCAATTGAACACTTGCTCTATCTTAATCAACCATTCCAAATAGACTTCAGGATCATTCTTCCCATGAAAGGTAGGAACTTTGATCTTGACCCTTTCAATTCTATGATCTTCTCGGTTTTGAAGGATGGCAAGTTGTCTATCATAATTTGCACTCATTTGCTCCATTTGCCTTTGAAGGGCTTGGACTTGATTAGCCATTCTAGCATGAAGAGTTGCGTACTTTGGAGAAAATGGTGGACTATCTTCATGGGTTGTCATCACTTGAACACACAATATCAAAAGATAACAAGAAATTATAAAATTCCTCACTACACTCCCTCACTCGTGCACTCAAATGTATTTCACTCAATTGGATTTTTTCACACAAGATGTCATTTTTTCACTCTTGCCTTTTTCCACTCAATTGTTCTCTTTTAGCTCTTAGAAGAGTCAAACAATAATCCACACAAAAAATCCAAAATTCAAGTAACAAAATTTCACCAAACTTATCAAAACAAAGGGAACAAAAGGAAAGGCTAGAAAGGAAAAATCTTTGAGAATAATGAAACAAGAAAGAAGGGAAATATTTCAAAAACTCAAATTGCCCAAATAGAACTTTTTCTCTTCTCTTTTTCTTGAAATTCTAGGTGTTGTTTTCCTCTCTTTTTTTTCGAATTTTTTTTAATTCATACAACACACTGGAGAAAAGCTTGCAAAGAGAAACACAAATGTATTTCCTTTTTTTTGATTTTTTTTTTGTTGATTTTGGGCAGCAAAAGGATAAACACAATAACATAATAATCCCCTTCAAACAGAAACAAGAAAATATATTTTTTTGTTTTGGGTTTTTCTGGGTAGAAAACAAGAAAGGTAGAAGATGAAGAACAAAAACTCAAAAAAATTCAACCAAACCCTAAGCTTTGATACCACTTGATGACAACCGAATGGTGAGGTTGCCTTGTTGATGATCTATTTGGTTGAATTTTTAACAAGTTAATGTGAAACCAATTTTGGAACCACTACTAGAAATCCATCTTTTTCAGACGGATTTTCGGACGGATTTCAGACGGAAATTGGACAAATTTTGGACGGATTTCGGACGGATAATTCATTTGACGATTTTGATTGAATGGCATCCGTCCAAAACGCCCCGGGAAATTAGAAAATCCGTCCCAAATTCCGTCCCAAAAATATTTACGGACGGATTTCGACAACGTGGGAAATCCGGACTGGGTTATTTTTGGACGGATTTATTTTTATTTTGGACAGATTCCGTGATTTTGTTGGTTATTTTCGACGGATTTATGTTGATTTATTTTTATTTTCAGACGGATGCTGTGATTTTGTTGGTTATTTTTCTGACGGATTTATTTTTGTTTTTGGACGGATTTGGGACGGATGTTGTGATTTTGTTGGTTATTTTTCGGACGGATTTTCGGATTTATTTTTTTTTCGGACTGATTTGGGGACGGAATCTGTGATTTTGTTGGTTATTTTTGGTTATTTTTTGAATGATTTCTGGACGGATTTATTTTGTTTTCGGACCGGATTTGGGGCGGAATGTGTGATTTTGTTGGTTATTTTTTGGACGGATTTCTGACGGATTTATTTTTGTTTTTGGACCGGATTTGGGACGGATTTCCCACGGAAGAATCAAAAGTCGAAGTCTGTCACAGCAGTGACATGTTAATCGAGTCAGACCCCTTGTAGCGTAATCTGTCACGGCCAGGTCGTGATACCCATCACGGCCGTGATGAGACCATTTAGTGAAACAACATTCAAGGCGGAGAAGCACATCACGCGCCAGTCGTGATTCTCATCACTACTGTGATGATCACTTCACTTACATTACGTTTCACTATCTATGCGAATGGCACCGATCACTAACATTTGCGAGTTTCACATTCAATCACAAAATCATGAATTTGACTATTGTTACAAAATACAGTCTTGGTACCATACAACTTCTAAAAATCAAATACCAATTGCCGCATGCAATCCAAAAGTCATGACTTAAAAACTATGGTAAGATCAAACCACTGTGAACTGTGGAAAGTCATGTAATGAACCAAAATGTTGAGGAATCGAGAATCCAGCCTCTCCAAATTTACATCGACATTTTTCCTTTAGAAGTAGAATGACTGCATCAATGGAGATGCCCCACGATACACACGAAAGATTTATATCCAACAATTCAAGTAAAAGAATGAACCTTTCCATCAACCAAGCAAGTCAATTAATTAACAAACAGAAATAAGTGCACACATGTGTTCAATCGTACTCTAGAACCCCAAAAGAACTGAGCCGAGAAAGAAGCCCATGTGATCTATATTGTTTAGTATAGCAAATACGAGCAAATATACATGCTACAGATCAATAAGATCGATGGTACTTCCAATAGTTGGAAAGTGCAATCTAATTGTTTATCAATTAAAAAGTGTTAAATGCTTAGGACATATTTTATCTGCCAGCATTGTTAACAGCCAAAAAGCATAATTAGAAGGCTATTTATTAATTATTGGCATTTAAATTGATGCGACTAGCAAAATGTACAAATAATAAAAATTATCAAGAGATTTTTCCAGCAAACCCTCAAATTGTTTGGATCTTTATTGCTAGTAAACCCTCAAATTGTTTGAATCTTTATCTAACTCATGTCCGTTCATAATTCCTAGGCCTAAGCATACACTACACTTTAGTTCAAAGGATAGTCAAATGTTGAGGCTAAACAAATAATCTGCAATGCACAAGAGTATTAGGATAGCCAAAAGAACCAACATTATTTCCACTACACACACACAAAACAAACGACACACAAACAATCAATATTGGAATCTTTAAATTTGATAAAGATTAAAGAACAGAAGATTCGGTGAATAAGAGAGAAAAGGTTGAAACAGGTAAGTTGCACTGAATATAACAAACATTATCCAATGATAATGAATCTTCAAATAGTACAAAACATATCGTGAGTAAAAACATGGCCTTGAATGTACACTACACATTGCAACTCATACAAGGCAAGCAACTAAAACTAAATCATGTCCCCCAATAACATAAAGTACACCCAAACATCTCCCAGTAGATATTTATAAAATTTACATTCTTATAATCTAATTCATCAGCAAAAACTATTTCCACCAAAGGAGGATGAAATTCTCAGAATACCTATATAGTAGCAGCAGTCACAGTATCCAAAAGTGTGTTAGTAGTGTAACTATTGGATTGCAATCTGATTCGTCCTGGCTCCACATCCACCGAGCTCCTTGACGGGAATGCAAAGGTAGATGAATCAAATTTCTGCATAATTAAATTAGAAACATATTATATTGAGACTAGTTACAAAAATTAATTTTGAAGAAATAGTCAAAATTTCAATAAGGAAGCTAACAAACTTACTTCACATCTTGTTATGTTCTCAAGAGGATATATTCTCAATGTTCGACTGGTATTTGGATCTAACATACGAATTCCATCCAAACCAATCCGAAAGGATAAACATTGAGAAAATCACTAATTCAGAAACAGTGACCAAAGAAAGGATAAACAATTGAAAGGTTTGTGAATGCAAAATAAATAAAAGAGAACTGCTAGAGAGCCGGGAGGCTCCTAGACCGATTGATTTATCTCCCAAGAGGTGAGCAAATCGGTGTAGAAAATATCAACACCACGTAAAACGAAGACAACCCCTACCGCACATAATGGAGAAACACATACTGCACAACAATCTCCAAGACTTGCCGCCTCTGTTAAGAAGGGAAACACTAATTCACAGTCCCAATTTCATAAAACAAGATTTAATTTTAAGCTAAAAATCACTTTTCTCGTGTTCATATGTTTTGTTAAATTAATTTTCCAAAACATAATCTATGACGTATGTCATGCCTCAAACCAGATCTCAATAGTTTAATCATATAGATAAATCACACACACACATGCATATTGTAACACCCCCTTGGGCATTACTTACGTAACACATCGCGAATTTAAATTAAAAGATAATTTTCTGGTGCTTTCGGAAAATAATTTATATAAGTACATAAGTGTCCAAATTGGGTATAAAAAAAAACTTTGTCACGACTCCACACCTAAGCCTTGATCGGCACACGGACTTACTATCATCACACTGACAAGCCTATTTAATTTAGAGAATATACTTGAATAAAATCTAGTATTTTTACGAAAATTTTGACAGAGTCTCCTCGTAATTCGGACATCCAGGTAAAAGAACACCAAGGAGGTAAGGGCGAAGCTGTCAACTAAAAAAATTGAATGACATCTATAATAGTCGCATGGGTCATTGGAGAAACAATCATTTAATTTTTTAAAAATTAATCTATAGAGAAAATACAAATCTATTTTAGACATTTTTTCCATAAGAATTTCAATATAAAGTACATTTATCTACTTATACTAAAATTACTAGTTGGTAACCCGATGCACACCACTGGTCTACACTTTTTTAACCTTATGTAAACTACTTTGATGCTACATTTTTCAGTGAAGATGGGAAGAAATAAGGTCAAGGTAGATAAGTTTTCTATTCTACAAACTATTTCTAATGAGATCTTCTCAAGTGAAACATGATCCTCAAAAGTAATATATCAAGTTTTTGAAACTATCGATAGTCACTTGTAGAACTACTTACAAGATTTTCAGTTTTTCCGTTGTCCCAATATATTCTGCCAGTCTGGGATCTTTCCTATAATCAAGCATTTTCTCAGTATCCTGCAGATGGTGTCCAAGTAAAATATAGGTTAATTAAAAAATACTTTAAGTGAAAGAGAAAGAAGTCAAGTCATTGAACTCACGGTGTCTTCAAGGATCTCATATTACTTGGTAAAGGAAAGTATATCCTCTCGCTACCTTTTAGGTCAGTTGTGCTCCTAAGTATCAAAGAATAAACAAAACAATCTCATTGTCATGAGAAGGTGGAAATATACCTTTTTAGCCTAAGGATCCTTGATTTTCTTTGGAGGGAGAAGATTCCAACCAGAGTAGAGAATACTAGATTGCTTCTCCACATTATCAATCAAAATGCTATAGGTTGCATCCGGCATGGAGGATAAATGTGTAGACATCGAGTTAGTTGGCTAGTCTCACAAGGAACATCCTTCTTTATCAAGTGGTTTCTCTCATGTTTGGAGCTTACGCTTCACAATACCCTTTTAGGAAACTTTGTTTTGATTAAAGGATCATGAAAGAGAACTTGGGAATCATCAATTAAGAGTCCTAATTGCACTAAAACATAATTAATTTCACAAAAACATACCCAAATTCAAATCAAATCAAATTGGGGTTTAGGGCTCCTAAATACAATTTGGGTAAAACTCATTTTAACTAAAGAATAATGAAATGGGTTTAGAGAAACACTAATTTACAGTCCCAATTTCATAAAACAAGCTTTAATTTCAAGATTGGAAGCTGAATTAAAAACGCTAGGGTTAGGGTTTCAAATCAATTTGGGGAAAATGAAAGAAAGAGTGAAACATAGGGAAAACAACTCACCCAAGGTGGAAGAAGGAGAAGGACACGGTGGCTGTCTTGGGGTACAGTGGTGACGGCATCACAACAGCTCCGGCGAGCGGCTTTGAACGCTGGTTTGCGCGAACAACACAAGGAAGAAGGAGAGAATTGTGGTTGAACCACCATTGACAGCGAGCAAGGGCTCTACCACGACGGCGACGTGGCCCACGCGCGACGAGTGGCCTTCGTGCGGCGGAGATGGCGCGTTCGCACGACGGCGGGGACGCGAGTGTGGGATTGAGGTACTGGTGAGCTCAAACCGAACGTGGCAGGTCGCGCGGCTCCGGCTAGCTTCCAGCGGCGCTGCTATGGTGAGAGGAAGGAGGAAGAAGGTAAAGTTGGGGAGAAGGAAGAAGAAAAGAGAAAGAAGAAAGAAAGAAAGAAAGAAGAAGAAGCAGAGAAGAAAGGAGAAAAAGAGGGGGAGGCGTCGAGAAGAGAGAGAGAGAAAAGGAGAAAGTTGAGTTTTTAAACCAATTATTTAGTAATTGGTATAAAATGAGTGATAAATATTAAGCTTAAAATAAACATGTTTTTACTTTTTGGAATCTAAAAATAAAGGTTGATAAATATATGATTTCAAAATTCAAATTAGAGTAAAGATTAATAGTTGAACTGATCAACTAAGAAAATACTCGGTCCAAAATTTAATCTCCGATTAATGTCAAATCAGTTTATTTTCAACTCTAAAATTAAATAGGATGAAAATATGAAAATGCTTTTCTCTTAATCATATTATTTAAAATATTTTTCTGTACTGGTAATAATAGTGATAATAACAAATTATTGTCTAGTAAGCGTGCATTTAATGAAATAAGTCAGTGCTAATGCACCCAATAAAATAATTTAAAGAGGGTAATTTAATTACTCAAACTAAACCACATAACAAAATAAACATAAAGATTAATAGTTGACCTAAAAAGTCAAATTGGGCTCTATTAGGATCAAACCAGTCCATTTGGGCTCCATTAGGATCAAAGAAGTACAAATTGACCCGCTTAGGTCGTATATGACCTAAAAAGTCGATTTGGGCTCTATTAGGATCAAACAAGTCCATTTAGGTTTCATTAGGACCATAGAAGTTCAATTGGGCCGATCGGGGCAATTGGCTCAATTAGGTCCTAACAAGTCAAATTGGGCTCTATTAGGATCAAACCAGTTCATTTGGGCTCCATTAGGATCAAAGAAGTACAAATTGGCCCAGTTAGGTCATATATGACCTAAAAAGTCGATTTGGGCTCTATTACGATCAAACAAGTCCATTTAGGCTTCATTAGCACCATAGAAGTTCAATTGGGCCGATCGGGGCAATTGGCCCAATTAGGTCCTAACAAGTCAAATTGGGCTCTATTAGGATCAAACCAGTCCATTTGGGCTCCATTAGGATCAAAGAAGTACAAATTGGCCCAGTTAGGTCGTATATGACCTAAAAAGTCGATTTGGGCTCTATTAGGATCAAACAAGTCCATTTAGGCTTCATTAGGACCATAGAAGTTCAATTGGGCCGATCAGGGCAATTGGCCCAATTAGGTCCTAACAAGTCAAATTGGGCTCTATTAGGATCAAACCAGTCCATCTGGGCTCCATTAGGATCAAAGAAGTTCATTTAAGTTCTATTAGGATCAAACAATTGTACTTCTTGTTTACTTTACTTCATAAATCTTGTAAGAAATATAAATCTTATTTAATTCACTTCATAAATCTTGTTTACTTTTAAATTTATTAAGATCAAATATTTTAATCATATTTATAAGATAAATTATTTAATATTTTTTCAAGGATAATATAAGATAAACCAAGGAAATATAAAAAATAACACAATCGGTCCGAAATCCGTCCGAAATTTTCGGACAGATTTCGGACGGATCAAGGAAAATATACAAAATAACACAATCTGTCCGAAATCAATTTCGGACGGATAATGGAAAATATAAGAATTAACGAAATCCGTCCGAAATCCGTCCGAAATTTTCGGACGGATCATGGAAAATATAAGAATTAACGAAATCCGTCCGAAATCCGTCCGAAAATTTCGGACGGATCATGGAAAATATAAGAATTAACGAAATCCGTCCGAAATTTTCGGACGGATTTCGGACGGATCAAGGAAAATATAAGAATTAACGAAATCCGTCCGAAATCTTCGGACGGATTTCGGATGGATAATGGAAAATATAAGAATTAACAAAATCCGTCCGAAATCCGTCCGAAATTTTCGGCCGGATTTCGGATGGATCATGGAAAATATAAGAATTAACGAAATCCGTCATGGAAAATATAAGAATTAATGAGATCCGTCCGAAATCCGTCCGAAATTTTCGGACGGATTTCAGACGGATCATGGAAAATATAAGAATTAACGAAATCCATCCGAAAA
>JAUPTC010000352.1:0-55383 GCA_030762895.1 Sophora flavescens
TCATCTCACCTCAAGCCTTTTATGACTCCTATTATGCTCCATTTCGTACCCGGTTGCATTTCCGATCGTAATTCTTCCGACATTTTCGCCCGAATAAAATATAATATTTTATTTTTGAATGAAAATTTTCAAAATAAACAAAGTGGAAGTAAACATAATAAAAAAACTAAATATCTTGTTCACGGGTCAAAATTAGGTTTTCTGCTCAGTAAACTTGTACCGGCAATAAAAACGCGGACCGACTTCCTTCTGAATTTTCAACCGAAATTTTTACCGTAACTTCATATGATATAACAAAGCAAGAAAATGATTTTAGTTTAATTAAAATCATCCTCTGAATTTAATCTAAAATAAATACATTTAAATATGTATTTACTGCTACAGAAGGCATAGGAAAAATAGGGTGTTACATTTGGCACGCACTCTCTTTGAACATTTCTTATTGCCAAATTTATTCAAGATTTTAAATTCAAAATTCAAATTCTTTTCTATGACTAGTTTTTAAAATGTTTTTGAAATTGAATTTAGATTATTAAATGAAATTCATTATCAATTCTACCATAAGCAATTAAATTGACATTTATTGAGATTATGGTTAATAATTTTGGGACCTTTCATCCTCAAACATCTTTTGCATATTTTTCCAAATTTGTGCAAAGATATGACAAATCAAATCAATTTTATTTTCACCTTGTTATCTCTAACCTGTGCGTTGAAGTGTGGAAATAGGATATACAAGTTTTCACTAGTGCAATAAGTGCTTTTTACGTCAGTTAAAATTGATTTTTTACGTCAGAATACTGACTGACGTTAATACAGCTGACGTTAAATATAACACTATTAACGTCGGTTCTTTAACACAACTGACGTTAATTTTGTCAAAATTAACGTCAGTTCTTTAAAAAACTGACGTTAATTTTGTTAAAACTAACGTTAATTGTTATCAAGAACTGACGTTAAAGGTCTTAATTTTAACGTCAGTTGTAATAAACAACTGACGTTAATAGTGTACTATATATTTTATAAAATACTATTAACGTCAGTTGTATGATAAAACTGACGTTAATAGTATTTTTTTAAAAAATTCAGTTTTAAAATATCACTCCTCACCCATCCCTCGCATTCAAGAAATATCCCAAAGAATACGTAATATCACACACATTACAGAATTGCAAAGGAAAAATGGAATAATGATCCATATATATGTATTCAGAAACAATATATATTTATTAACATAGGTTATAACTCAAAATAAATACATAAATATAAATAAAAATAAATGTATACTAAGTTTAAACTACCTATATCAATATCCCTTCGTGATGATCATCACGAGTGGCATGTACATCGTCCACTTGTGTCTCCTCGATTATAGTAGGCATGTTTGTTGAAAAAGAAGGAGTCTCGGTGAATATCAAGATTTGAATCTTCATTTTCATCACTACCATTATACATGCTTTTTCCTTGGAGAACCACGGACAACCTTTTGTTAGAAGGATCGGTGATATAGAACACTTGTTTTGCTTGGGAAGCCATTATGAAAGGCTCATTTATATGACCTAACTTGTTGAGGTCTACCAATGTGAACCTCAATTCGTCGGTTTGTACACCATCAGTTACTATCAACCCACTTACATTTAAATACCGGCACCGTAAGTTTAGTGTAATCGAAAGCACCCAAATATCTTCAATATATCCAAAGTAAGGTCTCGTGTCTTGTAACGGGTTTTGTGTCCTTTGCACTAGAGAAGTGCATTGCTTCGCCATGATCATAACCCCACTATTTTGCATGCTACTCTTGTTATCTTGTTCCTTTGTATAAAAGGAAAAGTTATTTATGTCGTATCCGCTCCAACATATGACGTTGAAGTTAGGCCCACGTGCTAGCCATTTTACGTCATCGAAGAAGATTACCATCCTTAAGCATTTCTTCCTTGAACCATGCTAAGAAAGTCTTGTTATGCTTGTTCAACAACCACCTTTCGCTCATTCGAGGGTTTTCTTGTTTGACTTTTCTTTTATGTTCAAATAAGAAAGGCTGAACACATTGGATGTTGTATAATACATACAAATGTGCTTGAAGCACTTCCTCCCGATCCTTCCTATTAATTCTTAAGCCATATGTACCCTTACCTTGACATCTGATCTCATTATGCCGAGGCTTAGGAACCCCTATAGGATCCGTGTTATGAAGGTAGTCCGAACAAAACTCAATAGCTTCTTCTGCAACATACCTTTGAACAATAGATGCTTCCGGACGATGAGGATTCTTCACGTACCCTTTCAAGATCTTCATGTAGCGCTCAACTGGGTACATCCATCTTAGAAAAACCGGCCCATATAATCTAATCTCCCTCACCAAATGAACAATTAAGTGAACCATTATGTCGAAAAAGGGAGGAAAATACATATCCAATTGGCACAAGATTGTAGCAGCCTCAACTTCCAAGTCATCCAACATACGGGGGTCAACGACTTTGCTACATATAGAATTGAAGAATGAGCACAACCGAGTAATGGCATGTCTCACATTTTTTGTAGCAATACCACGAATAGCAACGGGCAGAAGTTGTTGCATCACGATGTGACAATCATAAGACTTCAAGCCAACCAAATTAAGATCACTAGAGACAAGCCTCTTCATATTTGAAGAGTAACCATGTGGAACTTTGATGCCCTAAAGACACCCGCAGAAACTTTGTCTCTCTTTTTTTGACAAAGTATGACATGCTGGCGGCAAATAAGTCCGCTTACCATCCTCAACAACTGGAGCTAACTGCTCTCGTATACCCATAGCAACGAGGTCGAGACGAGCATTCACACCATCCTTTGTCTTGCCCTCGAATGTTGAGAAGCGTCCCGATCACACTATCACACACATTTTTCTCCACATGCATCACATCAATGCAAAGTGTCCGACATCAAGCTTGCGCCAAGATGGAAGATCAAAGAATATCGACCTCTTCTTCCATATGTTTTTCTCAAGCAGCTTTACCTTTCTTTTTGGACTTGCTAACATAACATCGATGTCCTTTACCCTCCGATAAACCTCGCTCTCCAATTAAAGGCTCGCCGGCGCTTCTTCTATCTCTTGGCATCCATTAAAAGCTTTTTTCATCTTACGATATGGGTGATCACGTCTAAGAAATCTCCGATGGCCAAGGTAAACCGCCTTCTTTCCATGATGCAACCGAGTGTAGCATGAGCCTTCTTCACATATAGGGCATGCTTTATGCCCCTTGACACTGTACCTAGACAAGTTACCGTATGCTGGAAAGTCGTTGATGGTGCAAAATAACATGGCACGAAGCTTGAAAGTCTCATTAGAATACCCATCAACTACATCAACACCTTCCACCCACAGCGTTTTCAAGTCTTCAATCAAGGGACCTAGATAAACATCTAAGTCATTTCCCGGTTGTTTTGGGCCCGAAATCATCATAGACAACATCATGTATTTGCGCTTCATGCACAACCAAGGGGGCATGTTGTAAATTACCAACAGAACAGGCCATGAACTATGAATACTACTCATGTTACCATAAGGATTCATTCCATCCGTAGCAAGTCCAAGCCTTAGGTTTCTTGGCTCATCGGCGAAATCCCGAAACATAGTATCGATATTCTTCCATTGAATAGAATCAGCAGGATGACGAATCTTTCCATCACGTTTCCTCTCATCATTATGCCATCTAAGATTCTTCGCATCTTTCGCATTGGCAAACAATCGCTTGAACCTTGGAATTATTGGAAGATACCACAACACCTTCGCAGGAGGACCCTTTTTTCTCACATCATCAAGATCATCATCATCACCACCCTTCACTTTGTATCGTGATAACCCACATTCGGGGGAAATCGTGATTGTCTTCATGAACACCGTGTACAATATGCAATCATTGGGGCATGCGTGTATCTTCTTATACTCCATACCCATAGGACACAATACCTTCTTGGCCTCATAGTTACGGTCCAGCAATGTGTTGTCCTCCGGAAGCAAGTCTTTCAACACTTCAAGCAATTCCGTGAAGCTTTTATCGGTCCAACCATTTCTCGCCTTCACACAAACCAATTTTAGCACCGCCGAAACAACCGTGTATGAGTAGTACACCCCTGGATATAAAGGCTTATCCGCATCACCGCACAACCTATCATACACATGAGCTCGATGAAAAGATTCTTGTCCAATATCACGGATCATGTCCTCTACTCGATCATCCTCCATATCTACGCCAACGTCCTCACGTTGGGAGACACTTTCGCACTACTCAACAACACATCACCATGCCATATCCATCTTGTATAACTCAAGCAAATCCCTTCACAAATCAAATGAGTACGTATATCCTTCACCGCATTTCCTCGTATTCAAACACTTGACACAAGGACAACAGAACATTCCATTACTATTAGGAACATTCCTTTGAGCAAATTCTATAAATTCTCCCACCCCCTTCAAATACTCAGCACTAGTATGCTTACAAACCATCCAACTATGATCCATAACTAGATAGGTCCTGTAGATATACAAAACATATATCCAATATAAGGACAATACGGGAGATTGAAAACTATAGTTTTTGAAGATTGCCAAGCTCTGGTCACGGCCTGGCAGTGATGTCCATCACGGCCGTAACGTGCCAACTGAACCAGACCATGCCATCACAGAAGCGAATCGATCACGGCCTAGCCGTGATGAGCATCACGGCCGTGACAGATCAACCAGCAGAGCAACATGCACTCAAAACCAAAAATAGAGATGTACATTCCAAACAACTCAAACTCACGGTTTCAAGTTTCAACTACTGGGACTACAGTTTCAACATACACTCAAAACCAAAAATACAAAAATGTGCCCTAAATACTCACCAGAAATAGGTGCTCGCGTGGTGGTTGGGAGGAATCGCCGAAAGTGGTGGCCAACGCTCGATGTGGTTACCGGAGAGCAGAGGGACAAGGAGAGTTAGTGCGCGGGAAGGGGAAAGAGAGATGTCAAGTTATTGCAAAGAATGAATGGAAAGACAGAGTTAGAGTTAATAGTGTACCCTCGCGGTGGTGGCGAAGAAGCCCTCGCGGTGGTTGGGTGGAGATGAGCTCGCGATTAGGGCTTCCGTGGCTGGGTGAGAGTGAGAGTGAGGGGTTGAGAGTGATCTAGGGTCGAGCGTGATGAAAATAGATAAGAGATGTACGATGCAGAGCGAAGTTCGGAAGGGCGCGGGAGTAAAACGTTATAATCAAAAAGCAAAAAAATAAAACAACATTTAACAGCCGTTTTATTAAACACCCGACGTCAGTATTGTTTAACGTCGATTGTATTAAACAAATCGACGTTAAATATTAATATTTTTTAAAAAATACTTTTAACCTCAGTTGTTGAACTCAACCGACGTTAAAAGTGTTGTGTAAAACCATTCTCTATATAAAGTACCATTATTCTCAGACGTCCACAATATTGCCTCTTCTTTTCCTCTATATTTCTATTCCTTCACAAAATGGCTCCGAGACCTGTGTTAATTAAGAGTGACAACAGGGCATATAGGGACATAGGATTATTTACGCGCCTATTTATTTAATCAAGTAAAAATCACACTTTTAACGTCAATTGTATAAACAACGACGTAAAAATAAATATTTTTATTTAAAAACACTTTTAACGCCGCTTTATTAAACAACCGACGTTAAAAGTGTATAAGTTTCTGCAAAATTAAAGCATTCATTCCTTTGACTACTCGATACTAAATTACCCATTATCGCCGTTTACTTACCCATGCACATTGTAACCTATAACCTTTATGAGCACTAAGTTTATACCTAGCTAGACTTAAAGGTCTATTTCTTCCTATTCCTTCCGGTGTTTTCTTTTCGCATGACGTTTATAATATATGATTGCCAACTCCCAATGCGCCTTGGAACCTAATGCTCTTAATGATTAATTTAATTTTTTTAGCAACTTACGACGCCTAGTAACTTCATCCCCTACTCCTATAAATAGCTTCCTTCCTTCCTTTAATTTTTCTCGTCACAATATGGCTCTGCCATGGAGATTAACTTCATCACTAGTCTTTCTTCCTATACCTAGACTTAAAGGTCTCTCGTCTTAATGGTCAAACAACTTCCGAGTTTGAGTAAATCACATTACATGGGTGATAAGGGTGTAAATCGCATTATGTGAATTGCACACACCATCATCCTTCCGGAGAATCAGCAGCTCTGACTCCAAAACCTCACTTTGGAACCAAGTGGGTTGTTCCAAGAATATTGCCGAAACAGATCGAGTGCACCTTCACTCGCTTTGGCTCCAAATTGACTCGTGGTTTCAGATGGAGCATCAAGGACTTCAAGTAAGGAGGAGATGCATTCAATATCTGAGTTTGAGGACAGACCGAGAAGAAAATGATGTTGAAGCGAAACTTTTTTATATTTTAGTGCTATCTTGCAGAAATTTTTATCTTTTAATCATGTAATTGTAACTTATGAATCGCTTCAATGAGATACGATTTGATTATACATATATAACTTGTTTTATGTTAAGTGTTTATTTATTTTAATTTGCACAAGAATTTGTTTACTAATTAAAGCTAATTAATTAAGATTAAAAATAAACTTTTTTTAAAAAAAGATTAGAAATAAACTGGACTATATATGGAGTGATGATCTGAGGTAAGAGTGACAACAGGAGATGAAGAAAGATAGAATAAGTTGATTATTTACGCGCTTATGTATTTAACTGAAGTAAAAATCACTCTTCTAACTTCAGTTTTATAAACAACTGACGTTAAAAGTGTTAATAAAACACTTTTAACGTTAGTTCATTAAACAACTTACGCAAATAGTGATTTAATATTTATAAAATCGCTATCGCTTCACTTTTCGTCGCATCCTAAAACAACCGACGTTAATAGTGAATTAATGAAGTCTCGATATTTACAAAACTGCGACGCCCCTTTTTAACGCCTAGTTTTTGGTTAACTGACGTGAAACCTTTCCGCCTAATGTATATTTTCCACTAGTGTTTCTCCCAAGAGATTGAAAAAGTTCTGGAAAATTCGAGAAATAATCGACACAGACAGTGATAATCGATTATACAAAAGTCAGAGGAGTCCTAATCGAAAGCCGAATAATCGATTACTCACAAAATGGACATAGAAGAGGAGTTATAATTGATTACAATAATCGACACTAGAAAACAGTGGGAGTAAAATTGATTAGTAAAATCAATTATTTGGTCAATGACAAGTTTTGTGACATCTATCCTTATTCCTCAAAATGATTTAAGTTACAATATACATGGAAGTTATGAAATTATAGACATGTCTTAGTGCCATCAAATGCACATATGAAACTCATTACAAGACATGTTTTATGACATCCCATCCACTCATATATTCTCCAAATTGCAACATGCAACGATGTTACTTAAAATGGCATTAGCTTGGTAATCTTGAAACATGGACATTCTTAAACCAAGTTTATTATTATTATTATTATTATTGTATTATTATTATTATTATTATTAAAAAATGCTCGTTTAAATGCTTGGTCACTTTGGAAAAAGATTATTCAACATACACAAGGTTACCAAAAAAGTACTTAATTTTTTTTTCTTTAAAGAAAAGAAGTAAAAGGTAAAGAGACTCACAACTTGAAAATGACAACAGATACATACATATAATATTGCCTCGAAAGGTCTTAGGTTTTAACATTACACCACGACCTTAATCAATATGGCCAATGAAACGAAAACATAAGCTGAAACATAAGCGAGAAGATAAGGTAAATAAAACACCAACTGGGAATGAGAATGCGGGAATCTAAACTCAAAAGAAAAGCTCAAAAGCCAAGACTAACGGACCACTCAAAACAAAGCCTCCAACCACTACCAATGCCTACGACACTCGGAGTGGCCACAAACGCTCCCACAAGAAGAAGTCTCCGGCTCAAGGTCAATCACCTCTCCTCAGTCATCCAACGGGACATCCTCCTCCTCAATATCCAAAGGGTGATAACCCGCCTCGAGCTCCTCATCCCACCAGTCCTCTACCAGCTCATGAGGCTCCTCCTTAGGATCCTCTTCGGGATCTTCTTCAGGATCTTCCTCCATCGGTTCCTCCTCTTCTAGCTCGGCAGGCTCAACGTGAGGGTGAAGTAGACCGGCTTCCTGTAGCGTGTTCAGGTACAACCATGGCGGTGGAAGAATCATGTTCCTGGATTCCACCGAGTGGATCCTCCTAACAGGCTCTCCATGTATATTAGCTTGATGTGAGTGATTGGCCCTCGGTACGTCGCCGTAGTCGCATTCGCGTCCATCCTCCAATTCCCAATCCTGTCGGCCTCGTCAAAAGTCTTTGTCCGTGTGACCTCAGGTACAAGAGGGACAAGAGGGTCCATCTAAAGCATACGTATACCCGGTACGAGGAAAATAAAAAAACATACAGACATGCAAGAGTGAGATACCGTCATAAGATATATCCCACAACAACCATATACATGATACATGCAACACGAAATCAGATCAACAGTTAAAGCATGCATAATCATCATAATATAACAGTGTTATATCAAGGGATCCTCAAGCCCGTACAATCAGTTTTCGAAAATGTGCATGACACTTCAATATCAGGCTCTATCCTAATCTCATGAGATCACAACACCATGTTATCACTGGAGAAGATAGAGTAGGTCAAGCTCTGCCCACCGGGCTGTTGCCACCGCATCCTGATGCACCAGGCCTCTTGGTCAGACAACGCCACATGCCCTTAACGAAACAGCTAGCAATGTGACTGACTCTCAGATACCCCATGGGTATCCTCAATAAGCAAAGGCACGTCTGCCAGGGGAAATGCATATGAATAAAAACTTTCCTTTTAAGGTTTTTCTTTGTGTAAATATCTCATTGTCAAAGCTCAAAGCTAATGACTTCAAATTATTTCCCCATCACTTGAAAACTTAGAAACATAGGACACACAGTCCGAATGCTCAATCACAACACCTAGAACGTGGCCGCAGTCAAGGTTTGTGGTAATGGAAATCAATATACTTTTAGTCATGTTTTACTTATCATGCTAAGGACAATAGCCCACAACAACGGAAATCAGAACGAACTGTCCTCGATTCCGCTAATTGGACTTGAAGTCCATAACATTACGAATAGGACTTTACGGTCCCGAATTAACTTGATCCAAGATCACGTGCTAAGCATGGAAAACTAGAGGCGGCGTCTCACGTCTAGATTCCTATTCTTTTAGTACTTATCTTTCATTTGTGAAAACAGTTTTGAAATCGAAAGTCTCGATAACCTATCTTTGGCTATCGGAAAGTTTCTAAATCATTTGGGAGAAAACCTTTTCTTTTGAAAATCCTTTATAAAACGTTTTTGAAACACTTTTAACTTTGAACATCCCCAATAGGATATTGTAAAATATTTTGAAAGTTTTCACTTAAAACACATAGTTCGAAAAGGGTTTTTCTCTTGCATTCTAGAAATCACTAAAACTATATTGTCACATAAAACAAGTACTTTTAAACATTGAAGCTTTTTGGAAAAGAACACCCATCCTTTCATCTTCAAAGCTTATTAAGGTTTTTAATCCTTATTAATGATTGAGCACAGACACACGTCCGGCTTAGCAAACTTCAAACAACAACAGCAGTATGTACACATATATATATTCACGATTCAATGCCAATATCACAGTTCATCAGAGTTATACATCTCAACATATATAACGATACAGTTCAACTTCATATAATAGCAAAACATTTCAGATAATCCAGTAACTCAATAACAGTCAAGTAAACAATTAATCAAATACACACATGCATACAGTTATTGAATATCTTTCGGAAATCCCCTATTACCTCAAAAGACGATAAGGGTTCCGACTACGAAAACTAAGGATCACGAACGTCCGCGCGTAACGAATCTAAGGTTACACACATGAAACCATAGGTTAGATTTTTAATCAAAGAACACTATCCACAAGGCATAGGTTCGGTTTTCAACAATGGTTTTGGATTAAGGTTTCCAAAAATCATGCAACTTATGGATTTATGATCCTTAAGTGCTAGGAGTTCTTAAAACACCAAAAGTTTAACAAGTTTGAATCAAGAATCCCACTAAGTCATCAACTTAGGGTTTCGGTTTTCATCCTCTAAAATAGGTTAGGATGTTCTAAATTTTCCAATCTCTTTAGGTTAGCATCCATACCTAGTAAGGAGCCTAAAACCTTGATCATTTTGGAAAAATGAAAAAAATCAAATACCCTAGGCCACAAACACTACCATTCGGCCTTGAGTAAAAATGAGGGTTAGAGGTTTTCAAACTTTCCAATCTCTTGGATCTAGCATCCTTATACACCAAGGAGCCCAAATCCACGATCACTTTGGAAAAACCTCAAAGTACATATAACAAAACAGTTAGAGTTTTCACTTTTTCATGAAAATACATAAAAGTTTCTAAACTTTTCCAATCACTTAAACCTAGCATCCTTATGTACATAGGAGCACTTGGTCATGATCATGTTGGAATAACACTCAAACACAAGCTTAACCAAGCAAAGATGAAACAAAACTCATATGGCACAAAAGACATAGATTCTGTCCAGTACAGAAAATGGTGTTTGAGATTTTTGTTTTCCACAAGATTTTAGTATGTTGTATAGGAAGTAAAAATTAGAATATAGAAATTGGTTTCACCTCAATCGGAGTTTTCTACAATTTTTGAGAATTTTTTGAAGTTTAAAAGCATATTATGAACTCAAAACATCAACTATGAAAATAAAGACAAAAATTGAAAAACAAATGGTCACTGGTGCAATAAGTGTTTTTTACGTCAGTTAAAATTGACTTTTTACGTCAAAATACTGGTAGCGTAAATACAGGTGGCGTTAAAAGTTACACTTTTAACGTCGGTTAGAATCGACGTTAAATATAACACTATTAACGTCGGTTCTTTAACACAACCGAGCGTTAATTTTGTCAAAATTAACGTCAGTTCTTCTTTATAAGCGGCGTAAATTTTGTTAAAACTAACGTCATTTGTTATAAAGAAGCCGGCGTTAAAGGTCTTAATTTTAACGTCGGTTGTAGTAAACATCCCGGCGTTAATAGTGTCTTGTATATTTTTATAAAATACTTTTAACGTCGGTTGTATGATACAAACCGAGCGTTAATAGTATTTTTTTTTTAAATTCTGTTTTAAAATATCACTCCCCTAAGCCATCCCTGCATTCAGTAAATATCCCAGTAACACAGAATATCACACACATTACAGAATTGCAAAGGAAAAATGGAACAATGATCCATATAATGTATGCCTGTTCAAAACAATATATATTAATTTATTAACATAGGTTATAAATGTATACTAAGTTTAAACTACCTATATCAATATCCCTTCGTGATGATCATCACGAGTGGCATGTACATCGTCCACCTGTGTCTCCTCGATTATAGTAGGCATGTTTGTTGAAAAAGAAGGAGTCTCGGGAATATCAAGATTTGAATCTTCATTTTCATCACTACCATTATACATGCTTTTTCCTTGGAGAACCACGGACAACCTTTTGTTAGAAGGATCAGTGATGTAAAACACTTATTTTGCTTGGGAAGCCATTATGAAAGGCTCATTTATATGACCTAACTTGTTGAGGTCTACCAATGTGAACCCCAATTCGTCGGTTTGTACACCACCGTTACTATCAACCCACTTACATTTAAATACAGGCACCGTAAGCTTAGTGTAATCGAGCACCCAAATATCTTCAATATATCCAAAGTAAGGTGTCGGTGCTGTAACGGGTTTTGTGTCCTTTGCACTAGAGAAGTGCATTGCTTCGGCCACGATCATAACCCCACTATTTTGCATGGTACTCTTGTTATCTTGTTCCTTTGTATAAAAGGAAAAGTTATTTATGTCGTATCCGCTCCAACATATGATGTTGAAGTTAGGCCCACGTGCTAGCCATTTTACATCATCAGAAGCAGTACTACCATCCTTAAGCATTTCTTCCTTGAACCATGGTAAGAAAGTCTTGTTATGCTTGTTCAACAACCACCTTTCGCTCATTCGAGGGTTTTCTTGATTGACTTTTCTTTTATGTTCAAATAAGAAAGGCTGAACACATTCGATGTTGTTCAATACATACAAATGTGCTTGAAGCACTTCCTCCCGATCCTTCCTATTAATTCTTAAGCCATGTGTACCCTTACCTTGACATCTCGATCTCATCATGCCGAGGCTTAGTAATCACTATTGTATCGTTGTTATGAAGTTAGTAAGTACAAAACTCAATAAGCTTCTTACGCAACATACCTTTGAACAATAGATGCTTAGGACGATGAGGATTCTTCACGTACCCTTTCAAGATCTTCATGTAGCGCTCATTGGATACATCCATCTCAGAAAAACCGGCCCACATAATCTAATCTCCCTCACCAAATGAACAATTAAGTGAACCATTATGTCGAAAAAGGAAGGAGGAAAATACATCTCCAATTGGCACAAGATTGTAGCAGCCTCGACTTCCAAGTCATCCAACATACGGGGGTCAACGACTTTGCTACATATAGAATTGAAGAATGAGCACAACCGAGTAATGGCATGTCTCACATTTTTGTAGCAATACCACGAATAGCAACGGGCAAAAGTTGTTGCATCAAGATGTGACAATCATGAGACTTCAAGCCAACCAATTTAAGATCACTAGAGACAAGCCTCTTCATATTTTAAGAGTAACCATGCGGAACTTTGATGCCCTGAAGACACACTTGAAACTTTGTCTCTCTTTTTTTGACAAAGTATGACATCTTTGGCGGCAAATAAGTCCGCTTACCATCCTCAACAACTAGAGCTAACTGCTCTCGTATACCCATAGCAACGAGGTCGAGATGAGCATTCACACCATCCTTTGTCTTGCCTTGAATGTTGAGAAGCGTCCCGATCACACTATCACACACATTTTTCTCCACATGCATCACATCAATGCAGTGTCTGACATCAAGCTTGCGCCAGTATGGAAGATCAAAGAATATCGACCTCTTCTTCCATATGTTTTCTCAACAGACTTTACCTTTCTTTTTGGACTTGCGAATATAACATCGATGTCCTTTAGCCTCTGATAAACCTTCTCTCCAATTAAGGCCGCCGACGCTTCTTCTGTCTCTTGGCATCCATTAAAAGCTTTTTTCATCTTAAGATATGGGTGATCACGTCTAAGAAATCTCCGATGCCCAAGGTAAACCGTCTTCTTTCCATGATGCAACTGAGTGTAGCATGTGCCTTCTTCACATATAGGGCATGCTTTATGCCCCTTGACACTTTACCCGGACAAGTTACCGTATGCTGGAAAGTCGTTGATGGTGCAAAATAACATGGCACGAAGGTTGAAAGTCTCATGAGAATACCCATCAACTACATCAACACCTTCCACCCACAACGTTTTCAAGTCTTCAATCAAGGGACCTAGATAAACATCTAAGTCATTTCCCGGTTGCTTTGGGCCCGAAATCATCATAGACAACATCATGTATTTGCGCTTCATGCACAACCAAGGGGGCATGTTGTAAATCACCAATAGAACAGGTCATGAACTATGAATACTACTCATGTTACCATAAGGATTCATTCCATCCGTAGCAAGTCCGAGCCTTAGGTTTCTTGGCTCATCGGCGAAATCCGGAAACATAGTATCGATATTCTTCCATTGAATAGAATCAGCAGGATGACGAACCTTTCCATCACGTTTCCTCTCATCATTATGCCATCTAAGATTCTTCGCATCTTTCCCATTGGCAAACAATCGCTTGAACCTTGGAATTATTGGAAGATACCACAACACATTCGCAGGAGGACCCTTTTTTCTCACATCATCAACATCATCATCATCATCACCACCCTTCACTTTGTATCGTGATAACCCACATTTGGGGCAATCGTGTTTGTCTTCATGAACACCGGTGTACAATATGCAATCATTGGGGCATGCATGTATCTTCTTATACTCCATACCCATAGGACACAATACCTTCTTGGCCTCATAGTTACGGTCAGGCAATGTGTTGTCCTCCGGAAGCAAGTCTTTCAACACTTCAAGCAATTCAGTGAAGCTTTTATCGCTCCAACCATTTCTCGCATTCACACAAACCAATTTTAGCACCGCCGACAACCGTGTATGAGTAGTACACCCTGGATATAAAGGCTTATCCGCATCACCGTACAACCTATCATACACATGCGCTCGATGAAAAGATTCTTGTCCAATATCACGGATCATGTCCTCTACTCGATCATCCTCCATATCTACGTCAACGTCCTCACTTTGGGAGACACTCGCCGTATTACTACTCAACAACATATCACCATGCCATATCCATCTTGTATAACTCAAGCAAATCCCTTCACAAATCAAATGAGTACGTATATCCTTCACCGTACATTTCCTCGTATTCAAACACTTGACACAAGGACAACAGAACATTCCATTACTATTAGGAACATTCCTTTGAGTAAATTCTATAAATTCTCCCACCCCCTTCAAATACTCAGCACTAGTACGCTTACAAACCATCCAACTACGATCCATAACTAGATAGGTCCTGTAGATATACAAAACATATATATATCCAATATAAGGACAATACGAGAGATTGAAAACTATAGTTTTTAAAGATTAATTGCCAAGCACTGGTCACGGCCTGGCAGTGATGTCCATCACGGCCGTAACGTGCCAGCCCGAACAGAACCATGCCATCACAGGCAGAACTGATCACGGCCAGCCGTGATTAGCATCACGGCCGTGACAGATCAACCAGTGAGCAACATGCACTCAAAACCAAAAGCAGAGGCGTACATTCCAAACAACTCAAACTCACGGTTTCAAGTTTCAACTCACAGAGACTACAGTTTCAACATACACTCAAAACCAAAAATACAAAAATGTGCCCTAAATACTCACCGAGAAATAGGTGCTCGCGTGGTGGTGGGGAGGGGAGCTCAGTGGTGGCCAACGTTCGATGCGGTTCTTGGGAAGCGAGAGGGACAAGGAGGAGAGTTAGTGCGCGGGAAGGGGGAAAGAGAGATGTACATCAAGTTATTGCAAAGAATGAATGGAAAGACAGAGTTAGGGTTAATAGTGTACCTCACGGTGGTGGCGAAGAAGCCCCTCGCGGTGGTTGCGGTGGAGATGAGCTCGCGATTAGGGTTATGTCTTTGGGTGAGAGTGAGAGTGAGGGTTGAGAGTGATTTAGGGTTGAGCGTGATGAAAAGAGAAAAGAGACGTCGTGCGGGAGAGCGAAGTGTAGAAGGCGCGCGGGTGTAAACATAAAACAACATTTAACGTCGGTTGTATTATACAAGCGGCGTTAAAATTAATTTTTTAACGTAAGTTTTATTAACAAACTGACGTTAAATATTAATATTTTTTAAAAAAAACACTTTTAACGTCCGTTGTTGAATGCAATTGACGTTAAAAGCGTTAAAGTAACATTCTTCTGAAACAGTCTGTAATAATGCCTCTTCTTTTCCTCTATATTTCTATTCCTTCACAAAATGGCTCTGAGACCTGTGTTAATTGAGTGACAACAGGGCATTTCAGATAGTTAGGGATATAGGATTATTTACGTCAGCTATTTATTTAACTGAAGTAAAAATTCACACTTTTAGCGTCAATTGTATAAACAAGGAGGCGTTAAAAATAAATATTTTTATTTTAAAAACACTTTTAACTTCAGTTTTATTCAACAATCGAGCGTTAACGGACTGTGTGCAACAGGGCATTTGAGATAGGGATATAGGATTATTTACGTCATTGTTTATTTAACGAAGTAAAAATCACACTTTAACGTCGGTTGTATAAACAAGCGGCGTTAAAAATAAATATTTTTATTTTAAAAACGCTTTTAACGTCAGTTTTATTCAACAAGCGGCGTTAAAAGTGTATCTTCCTATTCCTTCGGACGTTTTCTTTTCTACACGTTTATAATATATGACTGCCAGGCCAACTCCCAATGCACCTTGGAACCTAATGCTCTTAATGATCAATTTAATTTTTCAGCAACTTACGACGCCTAGTAACTTCATCCCCTACTCCTATAAATAGCTTCCTTCCTTCCTTTAATTTTTCTGCTTCACAATATGGCTCTGCCATGGAGATTAACTTCATCACTCTTTCTTCCTATACCTAGACTTAAAGGTCTCTGTCTTAATGGTCAAAACAACTTCTGAGGTTGTGTGAATCACGTAACATGGATGGTAAGGTTGGGTGAATCACGTAATGTGATTTGCACACACCATCATCCTTCTGGAGAATCAGCAGTGACCGCGCTGTCGCCACGCGCCAAAAAGAACGAGCGTTTACAAAATAATGTAGTATAGAGCGACAACTCGGATCGTCTCTCAAGGACTCTTTAGTTGTTGTTATTATTAACAGAAAAAGTTATAAAAAGTCAGAATGGGGGTTTTGGATTGAAAACTAAATTAAGTAGCAAAACAGAAAACAATGCAAGAAAGCAGAGCGATTTACCAAATAAGCTAAGCGATTAACCTACTGTTCTCGGTTTCCCAACTATCATCGGTTCATGCAACCCTAAGCGATTCTAATCCCCTCCGGTTGTAGCAATAATTCACAAGCGGACCCACTACTACTGAGATATATGTCCCTATTCCCGAATTAAGCAAGCGGGGTTAAGCACTTCGTGAACTAAGCGAACACGAAAAGCGTACACACGCGAATTAAGCAAACGCGATTATATATAGGAACACGATATCACCGAGATAAACCAACACAACACAATATACTCCTGAATTAAGCAAACAGAAATATAAAGCATGGTATTGAAAAGAGAAAAGCAAATGAAACAGGATTACAGAAACCTCAAGTCTTAACAGAAACCAATCACAGTAGATTAATCTAGGAGACTAATTCTCCATTACAGGACATAAGCGGAAAAGAAAAGAAAAGGAAAATAAACTATTGAAACTACCACTACTCCCTCTTGACTCAGAACTAGCCAAAACTGGCTAACTATGACTCCTATTTATATAAATTCTCTCAAGACCTCTCAATATCTGAATACTCCTTTAATTCACTTCAACCTCTGCCTCTTAGCTTTCCAAAGCCACTTAATTTGCTTAATTATGAGTTAAGATGAGGGAGTTATGTCCACATTCAATTCATAGGGCAGCTGAAACGTCTCTATCTTCACATGGATTGGAGCCCCTCAAAACGTCTCTGTTTGGAATAATGGTCTTCATGAGAGTTAAAGCTCTTTGTTTTATCTTTCATTTGCCACCGGTTTCACTTCCAACCGACATCTACAGCCCAAGTTATGGCCCAATCTTCATGACTAGTTCAGGTTCGGTGTGATGTAATTATGTTCTAACTTCAAGGCCCAATGTGACCCACTATACATCCAATTCAGCATCTGAGTTCTTCATGAAAGTTGTTTGGATTCCTTTTAGCTTTCCCTCAGTTCTGCCTTCAAATAGGCTTTTGGTTTCTCTCTTGTCACGGCCGTGATGGCCATCACGGTCAGGCCGTGTGATAAACTACGCCAAGGGTATCCTTCCACATTCTGGTCCGTCACGGCCGTGATGCTTATCACGGGCAGGCCGTGATCCTTTTTGACTTTCATAATCTTCTCATCACGGCCGTGACCAGTGTCACGGCCTAGGCGTGATGGCCTCTGCTTCAGATACACTTCCTTCTTTGCTCTTTTTATTATCCTGCAAACAAGAAAAAATAGTAAATACTTTATTCAACTCTAAAACAACTAAATTAACATAAAAACACTTTACAGACTCAAAATACTACTTAAGGACAATCAAGTCTAATTTGGGTGAAAATGATATAAAATTAGCACAAAGCCAAGGTCTTTACTAGTTATAAAACCAGTCAAACAGAGGCTCATCAAAATACCCCAAACTTAAACTTTGCTTGTCCCCAAGCAAACTAAAACTCAAAAACTTAAAAACTTAAAAAGACTCAAGACCTGGCAAAACATGGCAAGCTTAAGGACTCAATTAACTTTCACACAAATTTCAAGCAATTTAACAAAACAATTTTTCTTTCAATGTTCCCCCCTTTCAAGCAAAGTAATCCCCACATGCATTTATTCTAAACAATTGAGAAATTCATCATTCAAACAATCATCAATCTAAGCAGGGGATCCAAGTTACACACAAGAGGGAGATCACCAAATTCAAACAACTGCCTTCCTCACAAGGGAAATTTGTGTTCACTCATTCGCTCAGTTTGTGTCAGGCTATCAACAATTCACTCAATTTCACTTTTAAGAGCACTTCCCATAAATTTGACTTTCATCTCAAAATGATTCCCACAGAAAACATGCAAGCAACATCAAAAGGTCTTTTATGGGTTGTAATGGGGCCTGGCTAAGGGTAGGATATACAAAGGTACTAGGCTGAAGACCCTAGGAACTAAGAGAGCATGAATATTATTTACACTTTGAAATTAAACTCAAGTTCCTTTTCTCATTTTTCTTTTTGCCTTGGGTGGCTACAGCCTCTTTATTTCTTTTTGGCATTTTTTTTTTGATTTTCTTTTCTTTTCTTTTTTTTCTATATATTTTTTTTTCCACTTTTTTTTTTCAATCCCAAACAACACATTGCACCTGGTAGCCACCCCAAACTTAATTTCTTGCAACCAAATTTCTTACTAAGATTCCATGCTCTCCTAATCCTAAGATCGGGTTAACATGGTTTTTTTCAGATTTTAGCTTGTAACATAAGGTTAACAAGAACAATAGGCTCATCAGGCTCAAAGGGGCTAACTAAGGAACATGCATTAGGAATGGTTATTTTAGGCTAAGTAGTCATTTACAAAGAAAATGCCTAAATCATATGAAGCAAACACATAATCATGCAAACCAAGAAGAGATTCAAGCAAATTCAGGAAAGTGCAACTCAAAAGTGATTTTCACACAATTTAAAACATGTTGGAGGCTCAAAACCTCACCTGGACATTTTTGCAATTTGTTTGACAGAGATTCTATCCCTAGTGTGTGCTTCCTATCACCCCAAACTTATCATAAATCATGCCATCATAATAAAATCTCAAAGTTCAGTTTTCAATCATATGGGGATCAATTTTATTATTATTTTTTTTTAAAAACAAAATTTTTTTCAACCTAGGGGGAAACAGTCAACACATAACATGCAATCAATCTATGCAAAAATTAATCAAAACCAATAAACTTGCCACTACTAGACTCAACACACAACTCCTGAGCTTCTCAAATTATTCAGGAGCTTTATTAGAAAACAAAACAGAAAATAAAGCAAAGCAAAAGAAAATTAAAAAGAAGAAAGGGTTAAGAAAACTCATTGAAGGGCGGTTCCACCAGGATCCCACTGCTTGTAGCATAAGTCCCACATGGTAGCCAAAGGACTGAAATTCATTCCAAGCCTCGCTAACTTGCAGCTTTGATGCGGAGGTGAGCACTTGACAATTACAGTAACCTCGCCCAGTGCGGCGGACTTCTCACTCCCCTTCGGGTCACAGATGACCGCTTTCTCAACAAAATCTCCCCAATAGAAGTGGGGCTCAACCTCTTGGACTGACCATGGTGCAGAATCCAAGGGTGCAAAATCCATCTCTGGTTCCTCAGGAGGAGGTGGCAAACAGTTAGAAAGCAGTTCTGGTCTTTGCTTCAACTTCTGCACTTTCTTCATTCTTTGCACGAACAAATTCATCACCTGCTATACATGCAGAAATTTCAGCACACACCAAACAAAGGTTAGAGTTAGTACATATATTACAAGAAAATGAATCAGAAAAATCTACAATGTCTGGAAATTCTGCAATTAGTTCATCATCCACCCCACTACTCTCAACACGTGCATCTAAGACCAAAGAGTCTTCTTTATCCTCAAGCACGGTGGAGCAAATGTTCTCTGATCCATATGGATGCTTTGCTTAACATACCTTTCAAAATAGCAATCTACACACAAAGCATTGCCATCACAATAACAATCATCGGGGGATTCAACACACATATTGATGTGAAGTATCGATGCTCGGACTCATCCTCGGAGGTATTTTCAAGAATAAATTGTGCCTCTGTAGGTTCTTTCAATGGGTGTGGAGCTAGCATTGCAACTGAGTTGGTGGTAACTTGATCAATTAGAGCCCACAATTTCAGAGATTCACTTGGCTCCTTTGGTATTCAGCCTCCATCCTCTGTTGGAATTCAAAATCTTGTTGTGCCATCCGTTGATTGTTCTCTTCCATTTGTTGAAGCATTGAAGCAATCTCATCCAAGGTGCTCTGTGAAGATTCGGAAGGTGCAGAGGTGGTCACTTGGCTAGGATAGTATGGTGGTGGCTCATTAAAACTAGGATAATACATGCAAGGTGGTTAATAATAAACATTAGGCAAATATCCATACATGCAATTATCCATGGCAATCAAACAACCAGACAAGCAGACAAAACTAACTAGAAAAGAGAATTTTTTTTTTTTTAATTTTTATTTTCTGCTAATAACAACAAACCAGAGTCCCGACAGGCGGCGCCAATTTTTTTGTCGCATTGCCGCCACGCGCCAAAAAGAGCGAGCGTTTACAAAATAATGTAGTATAGAGCGACAACTCGGATCGTCTCTCAAGGACTCTTTAGTTGTTGTTATTATTAACAGAAAAAAGTTAGAAAAAGTCGAATTGGGGGTTTTGGATTGAAAACTAAATTAAGAAGCAAAAGCAGAAAACAAAGCAAGAAAAGCAGAGCGATTTACCAAATAAGATAAGCGATTAACCTACTGTTCTCGGTTTCCCAACTATCATCGGTTCATGCAATTTCCTAGCCCTAAGCAGATTCTAATCCCCTCCCGGTTGTAGCAATAATTCACAAGCGGAACCACTACTACGGATATATATCCCTATTCCCGAATTAAGCAAAGCGGGGTTAAGCACTTCGTGAACTAAGCGAACCACGAAAACGTACACACGCGAATTAAGCAAACGCGATTATATATAGGAACACGATATCACAGAGATAAACCAACACAACACAATATACTCCTGAATTAAGCAAAACAGAAATATAAAGCATGGTATTGAAAAGAGAAAAGCAAATGAAACGAGGATTACGAAACCTCAAGTCTTACAGAAACCAATCACAGTAGATTAATCTAGGAGACTAATTCTCCATTACGGACATAAGCGAAAAAGAAAAGAAAAGGAAAATAAACTATTGAAACTACCACTACTCCCTCTCGACTCGGAACTAGCCAAAAGCGGCTAACTATGACTCCTATTTATATAAATTCTCTCAAGACCTCTCAATATCTGAATACTCCTTTAATTCACTTCAACCTCTGCCTCTTAGCTTTCCAAAGCCACTTAATTTGCTTAATTATGAGTTAAGATGGGGAGTTATGTCCACATTCAATTCATAGGGCAGCTGAAACGTCTCTATCTTCACATGGATTGAAACCCCTCAAAACGTCTCTGTTTGGAATAATGGTCTTCATGAGAGTTAAAGCTCTTTGGTTGATCTTTCATTTGCCCCCGCTTTCACTTCCACCCGCCCTCTACAGCCCAAGTTATGGCCCAATCTTCATGACTAGTTCAGGTTCGGTGTGATAATTATGTTCTAACTTCAAGGCCCAATGTGACCCACTATACATCCAATTAAGCGTCCGAGTTCTTCATGAAAGTTGTTTGGATTCCTTTTAGCTTTCCCTCAGTTCTGCCTTCAAATAGGCTTTTGGTTTCTCTCTTGTCACGGCCGTGATGGCCATCACGGTCGGTCGTGATCGCTTACGCCAAGGGTATCCTTCCACATTCTGGTCCGTCACGGTCGTGATGCTTATCACGGGCAGGCCGTGATCCTTTCTGACTTTTCATAATCTTCTCATCACGGCCGTGACCACTGTCACGGCCTGGGCGTGATAGCCTCTGCTTCAGATACACTTCCTTCTTTGCTCTTTTTATTATCCTGCAAACAAGAAAAAATAGTAAATACTTTATTCAACTCTAAAACAACTAAATTAACATAAAAACACTTTACAGACTCAAAATACTACTTAAGGACAATCAAGTCTAATTTGGGTGAAAATGATATAAAATTAGCACAAAGCCAAGGTCTTTACTAGTTATAAAACCAGTCAAACAGAGGCTCATCAAAATACCCCAAACTTAAACTTTGCTTGTCCCCAAGCAAACTAAAACTCAAAAACTTAAAAACTTAAAAAGACTCAAGACCTGGCAAAACATGGCAAGCTTAAGGACTCAATTAACTTTCACACAAATTTCAAGCAATTTAACAAAACAATTTTTCTTTCAATGTTCCCCCCTTTCAAGCAAAGTAATCCCCACATGCATTTATTCTAAACAATTGAGAAATTCATCATTCAAACAATCATCAATCTAAGCAGGGGATCAAGTTACACACAAGAGGGAGATCACCAAATTCAAACAAGCTGCCTTCCTCACAAGGGAAATTTGTGTTCACTCATTCGCTCGATTTGTGTCAGGCTATCAACAATTCACTCAATTTCACTTTTAAGAGCACTTCCCATAAATTTGACTTTCATCTCAAAATGATTCCCACAGAAAACATGCAAGCAACATCAAAAGGTCTTTTATGGGTTGTAATGGGGCACAGCTAAGGGTAGGATATACAAAGGTACTAGGCTGAAGACCCTAGGAACTAAGAGAGCATGAATATTATTTACACTTTGAAATTAAACTCAAGTTCCTTTTCTCATTTTTCTTTTTGCCTTGGGTGGCTACAGCCTCTTTATTTCTTTTTGGCATTTTTTTTTTTATTTTCTTTTCTTTTCTTTTTTTTCTATATATTTTTTTCCCTTTTTTTCAATCCCAAACAACACATTGCACCTGGTAGCCACCCCAAACTTAATTTCTTGCAACCAAATTTCTTACTAAGATTCCATGCTCTCCTAATCCTAAGATCGGGTTAACATGGTTTTTTTCAGATTTTAGCTTGTAACATAAGGTTAACAAGAACAATAGGCTCATCAGGCTCAAAGGGGCTAACTAAGGAACATGCATTAGGAATGGTTATTTTAGGCTAAGTAGTCATTTACAAAGAAAATGCCTAAATCATATGAAGCAAACACATAATCATGCAAACCAAGAAGAGATTCAAGCAAATTCAGGAAAGTGCAACTCAAAAGTGATTTTCACACAATTTAAAACATGTTGGAGGCTCAAAACCTCACCTGGACATTTTTGCAATTTGTTTGCAGAGATTCTATCCCTAGTGTGTGCTTCCTATCACCCCCAAACTTATCATAAATCATGCCATCATAATAAAATCTCAAAGTTCAGTTTTCAATCATATGGGGATCAATTTTTTTTTTTTTTTTTTTTAAAAAAAAATTTTTTTTCAACCTAGGGAAAGCAGTCAACACATAACATGCAATCAATCTATGCAAAAATTAATCAAAACCAATAAACTTGCCACTACTAGACTCAAACACACAACTCTGAGCTTCTCAAATTATTCGGGAGCTTTATTAGAAAACAAAAGCAGAAAATAAAGCAAAGCAAAAGAAAATTAAAAAGAAGAAAGGGTTAAGAAAACTCATTGAAGGCGGTTCCACCGGGGATCCCCTGCTTGTAGCATAAGTCCCACATGGTAGCCAAAGGACTGAAATTCATTCCAAGCCTCGCTAACTTGCGGCTTTGATGCGGAGGTGAGCACTTGACAATTACGGTAACCTCGCCCGGTGCGGCGGACTTCTCACTCCCCCCCGGGTCCTGGATGGCCGCTTTCTCAACAAAATCTCCCCAATAGAAGTGGGGCTCAACCTCTTGGACTGACCATGGTGCGAGAATCCAAGGGTGCAAAATCCATCTACGGTTCCTCGGGAGGAGGTGGCAAGCAGTTAGAAAGCGGTTCTGGAGTCTTTGCTTCAACTTCTGCACTTTCTTCATTCACTTTGCACGAACAAATTCATCACCTGCTTATACATGCAGAAATTTCAGCACACACCAAACAAAGGTTAGAGTTAGTACATATATTACAAGAAAATGAATCGGAAAAATCTACAATGTCGGAAATTCTGCAATTAGTTCATCATCCACCCCCTTTACTCTCAACACGTGCATCTAAGACCAAAGAGTCTTCTTTATCCTCAAGCACGGTGGAGCAAATGTTCTCTCACGATCCATATGGATGCTTTGCTTAACATACCTTTCAAAATAGCAATCTACACACAAAGCATTGCCATCACAATAACAATCATCAGGGGATTCAACACACAATTCAGTAACAGAAGTATCAGTATCAGACTCATCCTCAGAGGTATTTTCAAGAATAAATTGTGCCTCTGTAGGTTCTTCAATGGGCTGTGGAGCTAGCATTGCAAGCCGAGTTGGTGGTAACTTGATCAATTAGAGCCCACAATTCAGAGATTCAGCTTGGCTCCTTTGGTATTCAGCCTCCATCCTCTGTTGGAATTCAAAATCTTGTTGTGCCATCCGTTGATTGTTCTCTTCCATTTGTTGAAGCATTGAAGCAATCTCATCCAAGGTGCTCTGTGAAGATTCGGAAGGTGCAGAGGTGGTCACTTGGCTAGGATAGTATGGTGGTGGCTCATTAAAACTAGGATAATACATGCAAGGTGGTTCATAATAAACATTAGGCAAATATCCATACATGCAATTATCCATGGCAATCAAACAACCAGACAAGCAGACAAAACTAACTAGAAAAGAGAATTTTTTTTTTTAATTTTTATTTTCCGCTAATAATAACAAACCGAGTCGACAGCGGCGCCAATTTTAGTCGTGGCATTGCGCCACGCGTAAAAAAACGGCGTTTACAAAATAATGTAGTATAGAGCGACAACTCGGATCGTCTCTCAAGGACTCTTTAGTTGTTGTTATTATTAACAGAAAAAGTTAGAAAAAGTCGAAGGTGGGGGTTTTGGATTGAAAACTAAATTAAGAAGCAAAGCAGAAAACAAAGCAAGAAAAGCAGAGCGATTTACCAAATAAGATAAGCGATTAACCTACTGTTCTCGGTTTCCCAACTATCATCGGTTCATGCAATTTCCTAGCCCTAAGCAGATTCTAATCCCTCCGGTTGTAGCAATAATTCTTAGCGGAACCACTACTACGGATATATATCCCTATTCCGAATTAAGCAAGCGGGGGTTAAGCACTTCGTGAACTAAGCGAACCACGAAAGCGTACACACGCGAATTAAGCAAGCGCGATTATATATAGGAACACGATATCACCGAGATAAACCAACACAACACAATATACTCCTGAATTAAGCAAGCGAAATATAAAGCATGGTATTGAAAAGAAAAGCAAATGAAGCGGGATTACGAAACCTCAAGTCTTAACAGAAACCAATCACAGTAGATTAATCTAGGAGACTAATTCTCCATTACGGACATAAGCGAGAAAAGAAAAGAAAAGGAAAATAAACTATTGAAACTCACCTTTACTCCTCTTGACTCAGAACTAGCCAAAGCGGCTAACTATGACTCCTATATATATAAATTCTCTCAAGACCTCTCAATATCTGAATACTCCTTTAATTCACTTCAACCTCTGCCTCTTAGCTTTCCAAAGCCACTTAATTTGCTTAATTATGAGTTAAGATGAGGGAGTTATGTCCACATTCAATTCATAGGGCAGCTGAAACGTCTCTATCTTCACATGGATTGGAGCCCCTCAAAACGTCTCTTTTTGGAATAATGGTCTTCATGAGAGTTAAAGCTCTTTGTTTTATCTTTCATTTGCCACCGGTTTCACTTCCAACCGACATCTACAGCCCAAGTTATGGCCCAATCTTCATGACTAGTTCAGGTTCGTGTGATAATTATGTTCTAACTTCAAGGCCCAATGTGACCCTTATACATCCAATTAAGCGTCACGAGTTCTTCATGAAAGTTGTTTGGATTCCTTTTAGCTTTCCCTCAGTTCTGCCTTCAAATAGGCTTTTGGTTTCTCTCTTGTCACGGCCGTGATGGCCATCACGGTCGGTCGTGATCGCACGCAGGGTATCCTTCCACATTCTGGTCCGTCCCCGGTAGTGATGCTTATCACGGGCAGGCCGTGATCCTTTCGACTTTCATAATCTTCTCATCACGGCCGTGACCACTGTCACCGGCCTGGGCGTGATAGCCTCGCTTGAGATACACTTCCTTCTTTGCTCTTTTTATTATCCGCAAACAAGAAAAAATAGTAAATACTTTATTCAACTCCTAAAACAACTAAATTAACATAAAAACACTTTACGAGACTCAAAATACTACTTAAGGACAATCAAGTCTAATTTGGGTGAAAATGATATAAAATTAGCACAAAGCCAAGGTCTTTACTAGTTATAAAACCCGGTCAAGCAGGCTCATCAAGCATTACAATTCCAAAACTTGGCTTTGGAGACCAAGTGGTTGTTCCAAGAATATTCTTTGAAACAGGTCGAGTGCACCATTCACTCTGCCACGGCTCCAAAGTGAGTGTGGATTCAGATGGAGCATCGACTTCAAATGAGGAGGGGATGCATTCAATGTTGGAGATTCGAGCACGGGGTGAGAAGAAAATGATGTTGAAGCGAAACTTTTTTATATTTTAGTGCTATATATCTTGCGGAAATTTTTAATCTTTTAAACATGTAATTGTAACTTATGAATCGCTTCAATGAGAAGAATCAATGTTGGAGATTCCGATCAGCAGGAGGCGAGAAGAAAATGATGTTGAAGCAGAAACTTTTTTAATTTTAGTGCTATATATCTTACGGAAATTTTTTATCTTTTAAACATGTAATTGTAACTTATGAATCGCTTCAATGAGATACGATTTGATTATACATATATAACTTGTTTTATGTTAAGTGTTTATTTATTTTAATTTGCACAAGAATTTGTTAATTTACTAATTCAAGCTAATTAATTAAGATTAAAAATAAACTTTTTTAAAAAAAGATTAGAAATAAACTGCACTATATGGAGTGATGATACGCGTTAAAAGTGACAACCACGAGATGACAGCGAAAGAAAGATAGGAATGGGTTGATTATTTCGTCGATTATTTATTTAAGCGAAGTAAAAATCACACTTATAACGCTTGCAGTTTATAAACAGCCAGCGTTAAAAGTTTTAATAATTTCTTCAAAACACTTTTAACGTCGAGTTCATTAAACACAAGCGCGCCAAATAGTGATTTTATATTTACAAAACTGCCACCGCCTCGCTTACGTCGGTCCTTAAAACAAGCGGCGTTAACGGTGATAATTATTTACAAAACTGCCACCGCCCCCTTTTTAACGTCTAGTTTTTGGTTAAGCGGCGTAAACCTTTACCGTCTAATGTATATTTTCCACTAGTGGGTATAGGGACATTACCTTACCAATATGAACAACTTTGATGAAGAACACAGTTGGAAAAACTTAGTAAAAATGGTACCTTTAGTTGTGTGAAGAAGAAGATGAATAGTTGTAAAAAGTGTTTTTTGTGAAAGGAAGCAAAAGTGTGAAATGGTTACACTTTGAAACTTAAATAGAAGAAGGAAAAGAGAGGGGAGGCGTCGGTTTTGGGGCAGATTGGAGGGAGAGAAAGAGCTTGACTTGGTTGAGAAGAAAGGAGGTATGGTGTAGGTAAGGTGTGTGTAAGAAAGTATGGTGATTTGACTTGATTGGTGTAAGGAAGGTATGGCCATGGACATCCCTATGTCATAGCCTTCACATCAGTCAATCTACTCCATTTTTGCTCTTCTCCAACATGCATCGGATGAGATTTCCGATCGTATTTCCGGCGATTCGCGGGTAATGCTGGAAATCGACCCCGAACAAGATTTCTCAAAACACTCCAAACCCACACAAAACATAAAAAAACAATAATCGCTCGTTCACGAGTCAATATTAGGTATCTAGCTCGATGAACTCGTCTTGGCTTTGAAAAACCAGGCGACTTTCATCACGAATTTTATCACAGAAAATTTTCTGTGACTCATCGGTAAAATAACCAAGAAAATGATTTTATTTAAAATAAAATCATCCTCTGATTTTATCACAATTAAATACATTAAAGCATGCATTTACTAATAATTAAGCACCCGAAAGCGAGGGTGTTCCAACTCCACCCCTCTAACAAGAATCTCGTCCTCGAGTTATGTACCTTGAAATAACTTCGGGGTGTGCATCTTCATCTTGTCCTCGGCTTCCCGGGTAGCTTCTTGGTTGTTTCATTCCGGATAACTTTGACTAGAGGAATTTGTTTACCTCGAGCTGCTTACGTCATCTTATCACCATTAAGTCTGCGGTGGCGTTACGAAAGACAAATTATCTTTCAATTGTACTTTATCGGGTTTTATGGCGTGTGATGGATCGGGAATATATTTTCTCAGTCGGAGAAACATGAAAGACATCATGGATGTTGGGAAGAAAAGGTGGTAAAGATATTTTATAGGCTCTTTGGACCTCTGCGACGAAGAATTTGGTAGGGTCCAATGAATTTGGGAGTGAGCTTCTGGATTTTATTACCACCGATCCCCGTTGTTGGCGTGACTCTCAAGAACACATGTTCTCCTTCTTCAAACTCTAGGGTAGTCGTCTCTTATCATCGTAACTCTTACGTCTACTTTGGGCAGTTCGCATTTTCTCTTAGATCATCTTCACTTTCTCGGTCGTCTGCTGTACCGGCTCTGGTCCCAACAATAGGCTTTCTCCATCCAAATACCAACCCGAAGGTGTTACGTGATCGTCTACCATATAGAGCTTCATAGGGTGCCATTCCTGTGCTTGAGTGGAAAGCTGTTGTTATAGGTAAACGCTATCAGGCGGTAATGACTCATCCCGACTCCTGCATCCTCAAAACACGGGCTCTAAGCAAGTCTTCAGCGATTGGATCGTCCTTTCGATTGTCCATCCGTCTGTGGGTGATATGCGGAACTCAATTTGAGTTTTGTTCCCAAAGAGTTTTGTAGTCCTTCCGGAACTCGGCGTAAATCTCGGATCATGATCCGAAATAATACTCGGGTATCGTGTAACCTAACAATCTCGTCGATGTACCATTAGGTCAACCTTTTTGTGGTGCCATTCATTTTTGGTAGAAAGTGAGTGACTTGGTCGGTCGATCTCCGATTACCCATATAGCCTCATACCCTTTTCTAGTTCTTGGTAAATGTAGTTCTGAAATCCATTGATATCGTCCTACTTCCGTTGGGAATATCTAAAGATTGTAACATTCTGCCAGTCTCGATGTTCTACTTTGGCTTTCGGCGTACCAAACATGATGCAGCGTATTCCATCACATATCTCTTCATCCCCGTACCACCAATATAACTTCTTTAGATCTTGGTACATCTTGGTAGCTCCTGGATGCATACTCGACTTACTCTTATGAGCTTCTTCTAAGATCGGCTTTCTCAACTCGACATCCTCAGGCACCTGTTCTTTCACAGAACCTTAAGATCCGTCTGTGCCTTCTAAAATCCTGACAATGCTCCTTGTCGCACTAAATCCCTTCGATGCGGAATCGATCGGTCTCTTGCCTTCTCCTTTAGCTGCTCCATCAATCCATTTGACACGGTGATCTTGTTGGGCCACGGCCTTCCCGGCGTAACCTCAGCGAGACAAACTCGGATCTCGGAATTGTTCCAACAATTCTGCTCCCTAACCATCATCAGCAGCGTGTGAATCGGCTTCGCTTAGCGCATCGGCCCCACGTTTCCCCTTCCCGGGGTGATCTCGTAGTTGAAAGTCGTAATCCTTGAAACTCTAACCAGCGTCTCTACCGCATATTCAATTCCATACGATCGAGCAGATACTTCAGGCTCTTGTGATCACTAAAAACATTAAAGTAGCCCCGTACAGTAATGTCTCCATATCTTAAAGCAAAGACCACGCTAACTCCAAATCATGCGTCGGATAGTTTTCTCGTGAATCTTCAAGCGCCTCGAAGCATAAAGCTACAACTTTCGATTTTGCATCGCATTGACCCTTGATGTGAAGCTTCACGATAGCTCAAAAGGTTCCTTGGGATTAGGTAGAATCAACACAGGTGAAGTCGTCAATCACGGCGCAACTCTGGGAAATTCCTTTCACAAGCTTGTCAAACGAATGCTTGGTCCTACGGAGTCAGGCGGTGAGAGGTCCCCTATCTTGGAAAACCCCCGATAGTATCCAGCCAAACCCGTAAAGCTACGAATCTCAGTCGCCATTGTTGGCTCTTCCCATTCAAAACAGCCTCGACCTTCCCGGATCTGACGATTCCTTCGTGAGATATCACATGACCTAAAATTGAACTTGATCGAGCAAAACTCACACTTCTCCCGCCGGCGTACAAGCCCTTCTCTTTTAGGATCCCGAAGAACAATGCTAAGGTGTTTATCATGTGACTCCTCATGGGGAATAGATCAGAATGTCATCTATAAAGGCGACTGCGGCCCAAAAAAGGAGCGAAAGATCCTATTCATATAGTCCATGAATATGGTGGCGCATTAGTCACTCGAATGGCATCACCAAAAACTCATAATACCCATAGCATGTTGAAACGCTGTCTTGGAACATCCTCTGCCTTCACTCGTATGCGGTGGTATCGGCTAGTAGATCTATCTTGAAAACAACTGCAGTATGCTAGTGATCCATGAGATCATCCATCCTTGGAAGAGGATATCGATTCTTGATAGTGACTTTATTCAAGCGGCGATAATCCACACATAGCATGGCGATCCATCTTTCTTTTTCACTAGCGGAGTGGGCTCCCCCGGTGACACACTAGGTCGTATGAACTCCTTCCTCATCAATTCTTCAAGTTGCTCCTTCAAGGTTTCTAACTCCGATGGTGGCGTGCGATACGGTGCCATGGATATTGGTCGGCACACGGGACTAGATCAATCGCGAACTCAATCTCCCGAGCAGTGTGAATCCCGGTACATCCTGCGGAAAAACTTAGGAAACTCTCGGAGACAGTCACAGGACTCTAAGTCAAACTCGCTCTTGACCTCAGGAACACAGCAGCATGTAAACTTGAGCCCTTCTTTCAAAGAAACTCTTACGACTAGCAGATAATAATCCGAAATCTCGTCCCTAAAGACTATGGTTTTACGATCACGGTCTGATAGGATATGGTTGGAAGATAACCGATCGTACCTAAGATCATCTAGTTGAGCTAGGGGCAAACATATCAAATCCACAGGAAATGTCTATTACGAACAATGATAGGGCAGTTTAAGCAAAGCGGAATTAACGATCACGGGTTTAGCGGTTGGGGTAGAAACAATCGATTATAAGATAAGGAAAAGGCAGGGAATTCAACGTTCCTCCGATCCACGAAATAAATGAATGGGTTGCACCAGAATCAAGCAGTACAATTAAGAGATTACCATCAATGTCACACTAACCTGCGAGATCATGCAGTTCGATGCCTGCACCACTCATCGTGTAAACTCTTCCCTTGGTGGTTGGCTGCTTGCTCTAGTGAGGTTGAATGCTGCTCCCTGTGCTTGGCACTCCTTTGTCAAATGCCCAATACGGTCACAGTTGTTGCACTTGTAGTCCTTCTTTGGAAATCATTCGCGAAGTGATTCGGATCCCACACCGGAAACATCTCCTTCCTTGGCCTTGATCGTTGTTTTACTGCAGCCTCCACTTCCTGAGTTCGACACCTTTGGAGCAAGCTTGTTGCTTATGATTGTTATTGTAGCTAGGTGCTTGATGGTATGGCTTCCTGCAGTTCTGCTTCCATTTGAAATTATGTCCTTGATTACACCCTTATGACTGACGGTCCACTTGCGCTTTCTCATTTATCCCTTTCCTTTGCGCATCGACTCGATCTTAGGCACTTCTCCACTAATGTGGAAACTCCAAGATTTCAAGGGCATCATCGATTCCTTGATTTCAAAGCGTAGCAGAAGCTTGGACCCTTTGCACTTCCCTCTTCTTGGGGTTGTTACGAAAAGCGGAAGTATTTGGCAAGTGATTGAACTTTGCAGCATCTCCCACAGAACTCAGATCTCTCGACTTAGCCTCAGAACTCTTGTTCTTTCTTCTTTCGAACACTCAGGGAAAGTACTTGTCCAAGACTTGCCAGAAATACTCCCCAAGTGATCACTTGATGTTCACCTCTAGCGATTCTTAGTACCCTTAGCCAATACTAGGGCGTCTCCCCAGTGAAGCGTCGAATAAGGTACCTTGGATTCTTGAGTGTGTGTACCAACTGAAAATCTTTTTAACTCTTGAATCCAGAGATCTGCCTTAATCGGATCCATGTCTCCATCGGGCGAGATGGATTACGAAGCGTCTGAGCGCATCAGATGCCTTCCCTGTGACTTGTTGCTCGCGGAATTCTTCTTGCTGATTTTGTGCGCCGGCGTTGGTAGTTTGATGAGCTATAGCGGCGGCCACATCGGCCGGTCTTGGCGGTGAAGTCCATTCCTCCATTGCCTCGTCCACATCCCGAGCACTCTACGATTCATCTGACCTGGATCACACAAGCGGTCGAGATGACAATCCCAGAAAGGAGAACATAGGTCCGCATTACCTAAAAGTAATTCAAACAACACACAATCGGAAAACTCCATGACAACACAGCAGACCTAACCCATACATTCCCGAAGGACTCGACTAGCTCGATACCACTAATGTGACACCCAACTTGGTCATCACATGGTTACCCTTTTTGCGGAAAAATGCTCGTTTAAATCTTTGGTCGCTTTCGGAAAAAGATTATTCAACATACAAGGTTACCAAAAGGTACTTAATTTTTTATTTTTTTCTTTAAAGAAAGAAGTAAAAGGTAAAGAAACTCACGACTTGAAAGCGACAACAGATACATACATATAATATTGCCTCGAAAGGTCATAGGTTTTAACATTACACCACGGCCTTAATCAATATGGAAGGAGAAGCGAAAACATAACTGAAACATAGCGAGAAGATAAGGTAAATAAAACACCACTGGGAATGGGAATTTGGGAATCTAAACTCAAAGAAAAGCTCAAAAGCCAAGACTAACGGACCACTCAAAACAAAGCCTCCAACCACTACCAATGCCTCGACACTCGGAGTAGCCACAAATCTCCCACGAGAAGAAGTCTCAGCTCAGGGTCAATCACCTCTCCTCATCATCCCAATAGGACATCCTCCTCCTCAATATCCAAGGGTAATAACCCGCCTCGAGCTCCTCATCCACCAGTCGTCTACCCGACTCATGAGGCTCCTCCTCGGGATCCTCTTGGGATCTTCTTGAGGATCTTCCTCCATCAGTTCCTCCTCTTAGGCTCCGGGGCTCAACGTGAGGGTGAAGTAGGCCGGCTTCGTGTAGCGTGTTCGAGGTACAACCATGGCGGTGGAAGAATCACGTTCTGGATTCCACAAGTGGATCCTCTAATAGCTCTCCATGTATATTAGCTTGATAGTAGTGATTGGCCCTCGGTGCGTCGCCGTAGTCGCATTTGCGTCCATCCTCCAATTCCCAATCATTGGCCTCGTCAAAAGTCTCTGTCGGTGTGACCTCGGTACAAGAGGGAAAGAGGGTCCATCTAAAGCATACGCTGCACCCGGTCGAGGAAAATAAAAGAACATCTGAGACATGCAAGAGTGAGATACCGTCCAAGATATATCCCACAACAACCATATACATGATACATGCAACACGAAATCAGATCAACGGTTAAAGCATGCATAATCATCATAATATAACAGTGTTATATCAAGGGGTCCCTCAAGCCCGTGCAATCGGTTCGAAAATGTGCATGACACTTCGATATCGGGCTCTATCCTAATCTCATGAGATCACAACACCATGTTATCTGGAGAAGATAGAGTTGGTCAAGCTCCGCCCAGGGCTATTGCCCACCGCGTCCGATGCACCAGGCCTCTTGGTGGACAACGCCACATGCCCTCGGAAGCATAGCAATGATTGGCTCTCCCGGATACCCCATGGGTATCCTCGATAAACAAAACACGTCTGCCGGAAATGCATATGAATAAAAACTTTCCTTTTAAGGTTTTTCTTTGTGTAAATATTTCACCGTCAAAGCTCAAAGCTAATGACTTAACATTATTTCCCCATCACTTGAAAACTTAGAAACATAGGGCCACAGTCCAATGCTCAATCAACACCTGGGCGGTGGCGCAGTCAAGGTTTGTGGTAATGGAAATCAATATACTTTTAGTCATGTTTTACTTATCATGCTAAGGACAATAGCCCACGACAACGGGAAATCGAGCGAAGCGTCCTCGATTCGCGAGGTGGACTTGAAGTCCATAACATTACGAATAGGACTTTACGGTCCCGAATTAACAACGATCCAAGATCACGTGCTAAGCATGGAAAACTAGAGGCGGCGTCTCGCGTCTAGATTCCTATTCTTTTAGTACTTATCTTTCATTTGATGCAAACAATTTTGAAATCGAAGCCCTCGATAACCTATCTTTGGCTCTCGGAAAGTTTCTAAATCATTTGGGGAAAACCTTTTCTTTTGAAAATCCTTTTATAAAGCGTTTTTGAAACACTTTTAACTTTGAAAATCCCCGATAGGATATTGTAAAATATTTTTGAAAGTTTTCACTTAAAACACGTAGTTCGAAAAGGGTTTTCTCTTGCATTCTAGAAATCACTAAAACTATATTGTCACATAAAACAAGTACTTTTAAACATTCAAGCTTTTTGAAAAGAACACCCATCCTTTCATCTTCAAAGCTTATTAAGGTTTTAATCCTTATTAATGATTGAGCACAGACACACGTCAGACTTAGCAAACTTCAAACAACGGCCGAGTATGTACACAATATATATATTCACGCGTTCAATGCCAATATCATAGTTCATCAAGTTATACATCTCAACATATATAGCGATATAGTTCAACTTCATATAATAGCATAACATTTGAGATAATCCAGTAACTCAATAACGATCAAGTAAACAATTAATCAAATGCACACATGCATACGATTATTGAATATCTTTGAAATCCCCTCTTACCTCAAAAAGGCGATAAGGGTTACGACTACGAAACTAAGGATCACGAGCGTCCGCACGTGTGAATCTGGGTTACACATGAAACCATAGGTTAGATTTTTAATCAAAGAACACTAGCCACAAGGCATAGGTTCGGTTTTCAACAATGGTTTTGGATTAAGGTTTCCAAAAATCATGCAACTTATGGATTTATGATCCTTAAGTGCTAGGAGTTCTTAAAACACCAAAAAGTTTAACAAGTTTGAATCAAGAATCCCACTAAGTCATGAACTTAGGTTTTGGTTTTATCCTCTAAAATAGGTTAGAGATGTTCTAAATTTTCCAATCTCTTTAGGTTAGCGTCCATACCTAGTAAGGGCCTAAAACCTTGATCATTTTGGAAAAATGAAAAAATCAAATACCCTAGGCCACAAACACTACCATTCGGCCTTGAGTAAAAATGAGGGTTAGAGGTTTTCAAACTTTCCAATCTCTTGGATCTAGCATCCTTATACATCAAAGGAGCCCAAATCCATGATCACTTTGGAAAAACCTCAAAGTACATATAACAAAACACTTAGAGTTTTCACTTTTTCATGAAAATACATAAAAGTTTCTAAACTTTTCCAATCATAAACCTAGCATCCTTATGTACATAGGAGCTCTTGGTCATGATCATGTTGGAATAACACTCAAACACAAAAGCAACCAAGCAAAGATGAAACAAAACTCATATGGCACAAAAGACATAGATTCTGTCCAGTACAGAAAATGGTGTTCGAGATTTTTTATTTTCCACAAGATTTTTGTATATTTGTAGAGGAAGTAAAAATAAGAATATAGAAATTGGTTTCACCTCAATCGGAGTTTTCTACAATTTTTGAGAATTTTTGAAGTTTAAAAGCATATTATGAACTCAAAACATCAACTATGAAAATAAAGCCAAAACTTGAAAAACAAATGGTATTGGGACATTACCCTTACCAATATGAACAACTTTATGAAGGACACAACTTGAAAAACTTAGTAAAAATGGTACCTTTAGTTGTGTGAAGAAGAAGATGAATAGTTGTAAAAAAGTGTTTTTGTGAAAGGAAGCAAAAGTGTGAAATGGTTACACTTTGAAACTTAAATAGAAGAAGGAAAAGAGAGGGGAGGCGTCAGTTTTGGGGCAGATTGGAGGGAGAGAAGGCTTCACTTGGTTGAGAAGAAAGGAGGTATAGTGTAGGTAAGGTGTGTGTAGAAAGTATGGTGATTTGATTTGATTGGTGTAGGGAAGGTATGGCCATGGACATGCCTATGTCATAGCCTTCACATCGGTCAATCTACTCCATTTTTGCTCTGCTCCAACATGCATCGGATGAATTTCCCGGTCGTATTTCCCGACGATTCGTGTAACACCTAGTTTTTACACCTAGGATTAATTATTTTATTTGGATGTTTAAGTTTATTTTGTTATGTGGTTTAGTTTGAGTAATTTAATTACTCTTTTCAAATTATTTTATTGGAGTGCGTTAGCTGACTTATTCGGTGAATGCACGTTTACTAGACAATAATTTACGTTATTGTCACTTTATTATACCATACAGAAAAATATTTTTAAATAATGTGAATAAGAGAAAAGCATTTTCTTATTCTCATTCTATTTAATTTTAGAGTTAAAAATATTTTGGTTTGACCTTGTCGGGATTAAATTTTGGTGAGTATTTTCTTAGTTGATCAATTCAATTATTAATCTTTACTCTAATTCGAATTTTAGAAAACATATCCTTATCAATCTTTATTTTTAGATTCTAAAAAGTAAAAACATGTTTATTTTAGGCTAATATTTATCACTCATTTTGTACCTATCACTAAGTAATTTGTTTAAAAGCTCATTTCTCTCTTTTCTCTCTCTTTCTCAGCGCTATCTCTCTCTTTTCACTTTTCTTCTCTGCTTCTTCTCTCTCTTTCTTCTTCTTTTTTTTCTCTTCTTCCTCCTAACTCCCATCTCTTCCCTCCCTCCCTCCAGCCAGCGTCACCTCCAACCTGGGCCACCGTCGCACGCACCACCACCATGGAGAGCCATAAATCGCTCATCGCTTGGACGGTGAAAGGCGGCGCGATTGTTGGGTTCGGTCCTCCTCCGTGTCACGCGCGCCGCGACTCCGCTGCACCTCGCCGTGGGTCGTCGTCGCCCGCGCGGGTGGGGAGGAGGCGACCACCACGACCTTTAGAACGTCACCGCGAGTGCGGATCCATGTTGGGTAGTGGCTGGTCGCCGCCATCAACTGCGAAAATGGTGCGCCGCCGCAGCTAGGACCACCTTCGATCACCATGATAGTTTCTCTCTTCTTCTTCCTTGCATGGGTAGTGAAAACCCCATCTATTTTGCTTATATTCAAAAGCCCCAAATTTATTTTGAAACCCTAACCCTAACCCTTTGATTTGATTTCAATCTTAAGATTAAACCCATTTTTATGAAGTAGGTTGTGAAATTGTGTTTCCTAAACCAATTTCATTATTCTGAGTTTTCTTAAAAGTTAATAAGGAGCCTAAAACCCCATTTGATTTTATTTGTAGTTGGGTTTGTTTTTGTGAATTTTATTATTATTGAGTGTTATTTGGACTCTTATTGGATGATTTCCAAGTTCTTTTCATGATCTTTAATCAAAACAAAGTTTCCTTAAAAGGGTATTGGGGAGCGTGGGCTTCAAACATGATTTTCTTTTAAAAAATAACCTTGTCTGGTAATTAGATTAAGTGTTTAGATAAAGTTAGAATATGTGTTTGATCATGTGAAATTGATTTCTTGATTTTGGTTGTTGTGCGTTGTTGGATTCCCTCTTTAGGGGCGTTTGACGGCTATGCTTGCTTGATGGGTAGATAGTTACACTCTCGGAGCTAATGTGAGTATTAAGGCGAGGATCCTTTACTTGTTTTCAAAGGTAAGGGGAGTTTGCCTAGGGATATTCAATAGCGTATGCATGTGTGTATTTGATTAATTGTTTACTGGCGGTTATTGAGTTCTTGGATTAAGGGAAATGTTATGCTATTATATGAAGTTGGGCTATATCGTTATATATGTTGAGATGTATAACTGTGATGAGCTGTGATATTGGCATTGATCGTGGTATATATATGTGTACATCAATCTTCTTGTTGTTTGAAGTTTGCTAACTTGGGGACGTGTAATCATATTGCCAACCATAATAAGGATTAAAACCTTAATAAGCTTAAAGATGAAGGGATTGGTGTTCTTTTCACAAGCTCTTTAAACTTAAAATATTTGTTTTAAATGTTGAAATGATTTTGGTGTACTATTATTATACAAAAGAAAATCCTTTTTCGAGACTATTGTGTTTTAAGTGAAAACTTTTGAAAATATTTTTACAATATCCTCTTGTGGGTTTTCAAAGTTAAAGTGTTTCAAAACGTTTTATAAAGGATTTTCAAAGAAAGTTTTTTCTCAATGATTTTGAAGCTTTTCGGATAAGCGGCCCTAGGTTATCGAGGGTTGGGATTTCAAAATTGTTTTTCGTCAAATGAAAGATAAGTACTAAAGGATAGGAATCTAGACATGAGACGTCACCTCTAGTTTTCCATGCTTAGCACGTGATCTTGGATCAAGTGTTAGTCGAACCCGTAAAGTCCTATTCGTAATGTTATGGACTTAAAGTCCAGTCGCGGAATCGAGAAGGTTCGTTCGATTTCGTTGTTGTGGGCAAATGTGTCCTTAGCATGTTAAGTAAAACATGACTAAAAGTATATTGATTTCTATTACCACAAGCCATGAATGCGACACACAGTCTAGTGTTGTGATTGAGCATGAACTGTGTATCCTATGCTTCTAAGTTTTTCAAGTGATGGGGAAATAATGTTAAGTCATTAGCTTTGAGCTTTGACAATGAAATGTTTACACAAAGAAAAACCTTAAAAAGGAAAGTTTTTATTCATATGCATTTCCCACAGCGGGGCGTGCCTTTGCTTATTGAGGGATACCCATGGGGTATCCGAGAGTCGATCCGTTGCTATTTGTTCCGTTAGGGCATGTGGTTATGCGAAACCAAGGGCACTGGTGCATTAGGATGCGGTGTGACGGTCAGGTGGGCGAGCTTGACCATCTCTATCTTCTCCGGGTGATAACATGGTGTTGCGATCTCATGAGATTAGGATAGAGCACGATATTGATGTATGCACATTTGCGTTGTACGGGCTTGAGGACCCCTTTGATATACTTGTTATGTTATGTATATGCATGATTTAAGCTGCTTATATGATTATGTGATGTATGTATCATGTATATGGTTGTTGTGTGATATATCCATTTTATGTATTATCTCACCCTTACAAACATATGAGGTTCATCACAGTTTCTTTATTGTGCCTGGGTATTTTTAGCAGGATGTGGGAGGAGTCTTCCTAAGTCACTCGAAACTTAGATCTAGTTGTGATGAAGTATTTGATTGTGGAGCGATCACGTAAGTTCTTCTCAGAATAGCTTTTAGAATGACCACAGGGTTTGAGACTTAGATTATTTTGATAAGTATGTATGAGTATGGCTCAGGTATTTATTTTAAAAGGAAATGTTTGTGGCGCGGAGGCTTTTATTTTGAAAAAGAAAACTTAAACTTTTCCTTTTGGTCGTAAAATAATTGGTATAACTATCTTTAGCATGTTATTGTGATTGTATTTAGAGAGCGGAATTACGGAATGAAAATGTAATTATTTTAGGAGGTGTTCTTTACAGGATGTCCAAATTACGAGGGTGACTGTCAAGTGTACAGTAAAATGCTTCGCTTTTATTCAAGTATATTCTTTAAATTAAATAGGTTTGCCATACTATGATGGTAAGTCTTTGTGTCAACAAGGCTTAGGAGTCGTGACAAAATTTTATATAATTTTGAGACACTCTGCTTATATAAATTATTTTAAAAGCAACGGGAATTATCTTTTAATTTAAATTCCTGCGTGTTACTTAAGGATGCCCTCAAGGGGCGTTACAAGGGTGGTATCGGGGTAGTCTTCCCAGGATCTTTGGGGGAATAGTGCGCTAAGTTTTGTTGTGTGACTCTAAGTTGGGCTCTTGTTTGAATTGCCTTGTTGGCAATGTGTGTTGTATACAAGTATATTTTTCTTGATGGTTTTCCAAGGGCTTTATGTCGGGGAGCCGTAGATCTTGAATGTTACTCGGGTTCGAATATGACATTCGATTATTCTCGCGAATGGGTGCGGACATTAGACAAGATGTTGTGTAAAGGATTTTTTGGAGTGTTCCCGAAATCTTCTAGGTTTATGGTTGAAAGGACATTGATTTTTGATTGATCTAGTTTCTGGATGCGGTCTGATCTTTGTGTTGGTAGGATATTACCTAAGGTTAAGCGAGTTCAGCGACTGGAATCAATCGAAAGATCGATGTCTCAATGGTTGGATAGGAGTGTTTTCCCTGTGAAGCACCAATGTTGTGTGAAGGCGCAAGTGTCGTCGATGGATTCGAGCTACTAAGTAAAGACGAATTCTGAACAAGTATTTTCGACTTTAATTTGAAATGCAATCAGGACTCACGAATTAGTTATGCTAATTCTTGATTTCCAGCTATTCATTTCTTTGTTTTGTGAAGTTGTACTCACTGCTAAATGATCCTCGATGAATTAGACATTTGAGTGAATTGGTTTAAAGGAATCCATTAGTGCGGATGCTTTCACACTTTGTTGAGAAAAGTGGTTATGCTATTTCTTGAGTTATAACCGGATAATTCCGTGATAGAGGGTTTCTTGGTGAAACTTAGTTTCGTCACTTCTATTTTTGGTAGAGGTGAAAGTCATCATTTTGTAAATTCATTACTAAGAATAAAGAAATAATCCTCTTTGGATTAAGTTATTCACCTTTGATTCCTTAAATCCAGCTGGAAGATTCTTGTGGAAGAATGAACTTTATTAGATTCATGTTTGTAAATGTGTATGATCGTGCATTTTTACACCCAGACATGATGGAATGATCTTTCCATATTTGGATGTTCTGTGCCCTAATTAATGAAATTCTTTTCTATGCTTATGGGAGTAAAATCAAGAAAAATTTTCTTTCTTGAAATTCTTTATGATCACCAAGGTCTTGTCTTATTCGGTTGAAATACTTGTCCTCGTTGATCATCTTAATTCTATTATTTTCCAAATATTGTCGATGTGTGACTTATATCTCATCGGTCGTGAGTTGGATATCCCCACATCAAGATGTCTATTGAGACCTTCCTTGTTGAGATGTTGGCATTCCTTCAATCTTTTTTGAGTTTTAAAAGACATGAGTCTTGTTCGAATTCAAGTGATCGATGATGGTGGTGAAGTTTACATCTTCTTGAGTTAAGATCCACAAAGTTTATGAACCGAATAGTGTATCAAGTATCGGAGAATTTTTTGAACTTGGGTATCTTACTATTGTATTTGAGATGAAAAAGCGGAAGTTATCAATGCGTATCAGCTAAGTTTACTTTAAGTGTTGAGGACTAAGTTGGGCTAGTCAGTGGCATCCTTAGCGGAATGGATAAGTAATGATGACCTGTCACTTGGAGTTAGTTGGGAGATAGTGTGGTACCTAAGTTTTGTCATCCCGTATGTAGGGCGAACGAGTTGATAGGGCTTCATTAATGAATAGGTGAATGGTACTATGAGGAGGCCTAATTCAACATCATTGAAGCGAGATGATCCACAATGGATTTTATCATGATTGGGGCGGATGTATCGTTAAAGGAATTTAGAGTAATGATCGATGTTTATGGTTAATGTTGACTTAGTGGTCAGAAGTTAACGGGAAAAATATGGTAGTTTTCCTTAAGGTCGAGCAGGACGTAGTGAAGAAGAGTTCTTGGTGAAACTAAGTTGTTAGAAAAGTTTAAGAATTATGATTTGGATAATTCAAACTGAGTGATTCCCCTTTGGTTTGTAGTTGCATGGAGAAATGTAAGTGTATTCTTTAAGATTGAAATAAATGACTATGATATAATTTGGAGTGGTGAAATATGTCCAAAGGAAACTAAGACTATAATTGTGTGCTTTACTGGTGGAAAGTTGATATATGTGATAGAGTTAAAGTTGAACTTGATATTCGTAGTGTGGATGAGTGTGGAAGAAGTTTTGCTAGCGGACTAATTAAGGCAAGAAGTGATTAAGTTTTGATTATGTCTTTTTAGTGTAATAGCTAGGCGAAATGTTTATAATATTTGAGGTCTTATTTTGGTAAAAATGTGATTGATGATCCATAGAAAAAAATTGGACATTTTAAATTCCAAGGTTACCATTGGGAAGTGTCCACTTGATTTCTTGGCTTTGTGATGGTGCAGCTTTGGAGGTAATGGCCTTAGAAACTCTCTATTTTATAATCTCTTTTCTGTTTGCAAAGATATAAAGATAGAAGGGGAGATGATAACTTCCTTGCATACGTGGGAGTTATGCCTTTAGATGAAGGAATTGTTTAGGAGTTGTTGTATTTCCTTGGACAATAGGGTAAAGGTGCATAGGAAATTTCTTAAAACAGGGGATACTAACGGGGTTTAAGAACTATATTGAAAATTAGAAACCGATAAGGATATGACATGCGAGTAGGTAAAAGGTCGAGAGGAATTAGAGAAGAGAACGAACTATGATTGGATGTGGTAAGAGTCAATTTCAATAAGATTGAATTTCTTAGGTTCTTGGAGTAAAGTTTATCGGTGCGAATTCGAAGGGGAATGTTCTGACGTTACGTTGAAGATTTGAAAGTGTGAAATTGATATGACAAAAGTAGACTAAGCCTAAATGGACTAAGACTATGATTGCATCTCTTGAGTAGAAGGTTAATTGATGTTATGGTAAAGTTAGTGTTGGTTTGATATTATTGTGAAAAGTTAGATATTGGAGAAAACAACGGATCTATAATGAAGTGAAGAGATTAGCGTTGATTTTGTTCTTTAAAAGTGTAATAGACTAAGATGAAATATCCAAGGTAGTGGGGATAATGCGGTAGTGAAAAGTCTAGAGGATATAGAAGATATTGTTCAAGAATGAATCTTATTACTAGTGTTATAGATGAAAGGAATCAAATGATGAGAATATAAAGCAAGATTTTAGAGTTAAAGTGTGATTACAAAATCTGTGTAGTTTTAATTTCCACAGAAAATTCGAGGGCAGAGAAATTTTTTAGAGGGGGTAATGTGTAACACCCTAGTTTTACACTAGGATTAATTATTTTATTTGGATGTTTAAGTTTATTTTGTTATGTGGTTTAGTTTGAGTAATTTAAGTACTCTTTTCAAATTATTTATTGGGTGTGTTATGTATTTATTTCGATGAATGCGTTTACTAGACAATAATTTGCGTTATTGTTTCATTATACCGATCTGAGAAAAATATTTTAAATAATGTGAATAAGAGAAAAGCATTTTCATATTCTCATTCCTATTTAATTTTTAGAGTTAAAAATATTTTGGTTTTTTTGACCTTAATCGAATTAAATTTTTGAATGAGTATTTTCTTGGATTAAATCAATTCAATTATTAATCTTTACTCTGTTCAATTTCGAAAACATATCTTATCAATCTTATTTTAGATTCTAAAAGTAAAAACATGTTTATTTTAGGCCTAATATTTATCACTCTCATTTGTACCTATCACTAAGTAATTTGTTTAAACTCATTTCTCTCTTTCTCTCTCTCTTTCTGACGCTATCTCTCCCTTTTCACTTTTCTTCTCTGCTTCTTCTTCTCTCTTTCTTCTTCTTTCTTTTTCTCTTCTTCCTCCTAACTCCATCTCCTTAACTTCCTCCTCCTCCGGCCCGTCACCCTCAAGCTTATGTACCGCATCCGATGCCCTGTCTACATGGAGTAGCCATCGTGTCGCCGCTTGGACGATGAACACGCCACGTAGTTGTTAGGTGGAGATCCTACTCCGTGCTCATTCCTGCAAGAGAAGCGTGACTCACTTCCGCTTCCCTTGTCGGTCGTCGTCGACCCAGGCAGAGGAGGCAGGCCTTGACCTTTAGTACGTCACCGCGAGTGCGCGGATCCATGTTGGAGGTGGAGTGGCAGTCGCCGCCATCACCATGAAGCAGGGTCGTGCCATCATGCCCAGGACCACCTTAAATACCACCATAATGATTTCTCTTCTTTTCTTGTATTGTTAGTGAAAACCCCCACCTATTTTTCTTATATTAAAGCCCCCAATTTATTTTGAAAGCTAACCCCAACCCTTTGATTTCAGATTTTAATCTTAAGATTTAAACTTGTTTTATGAAATTAGGATTCTTGAAGTGTGTTCCCTAAACCAATTTCATTATTGATTTTCCTAAGACCCAAGAATTTCCGCTTTTTCCCAATTTTATTTTATTGAATTTGGGTATGTTTTTATCAAGAAGTAATTATGATTGATTAATTAGGACTCTTAATGGATGATTTCCAAGTTCTTTTCATGATCTAATCAAAACAAGTTTCCCTTAAAGGGTATTGCGGCGTGACCCCAAGCATGATTTTCTTTAAAAATAAGCCTTGTTTGGTAATTAGATTAAGTGTTTAGATAAAGTTAGAATGTGTGTTTGATCATGTGAAATTGATTTCTTGATTTTTGGTTGTTGTGTTATTCAGTTCCCTCTACGGGACGTTTGACACGGCTATGCTGCTTGATGGAGTGAATGATTACGCTCTTGGAGCTAATGTGAGTATTAAGACGAGGATCCTTTACTTGTTTTCAAGGTAAGGGGAGTTTGCCTAGGGATATTCAATATTTGCTGCATGTGTGTATTTGATTAATTGTTTATTGCCAGTTATTGAGTTACTGGATTAACTAAGAATGTTATGCTATTATATGAAGTTGACGTATAGTTATATATATTTGAGATGTATAAGCGTGATGTTTGTGATGTGGACATGAGCTGTGAATATATATATGTGTACATCTCTCTTTGTTTTGTTTGAAGTTTTGCTAAGCCAGGCGTGTCCGTGCTCAACCATGTAAAGTTAAAACCTTAATAACTTTGAAGATGAAGGGATTGGTGTTCTTTTTCAAAAGATCTTTAAACTTAAAATATTTGTTTTAATTCAAATAATTTTGGTGTACTATTGTTATACAAAGAAAAATCCTTTTGAGTATGTGTTTTAAGTGAAAACTTTGAAATATTTTGCAATATCTATTAGGGGATTTTCAGAGTTAAAGTGTTCAAACGTTTTGTAAAGTTTTCAAAAGAAAGGTTTTCTCCCAAATGATTTGAGAAACTTTCAGTATGTGATGCGTTATTGAGGCTTTCGTTTGGAAAATTGTTTTTAGTCAAATGAAGATAAGTACTAAAGGATAGGAATCTAAGCGGTGAGAGGGCCGTATATAGTTTTTCCATACTTGTGTGATCATGGATGTGTTAGTTCGAGATAGTAAAGTCCTAACCGTAATGTTATGGACTTCAAGTCAATTAGCGAATAAAGGGTGATTGAATTCACGATTTCGTTGTTGTGGGCTATTGTCATAGCATGTTAGAAGTAAGAACATGATAAAAGTATATTAGTTCTATTACCCGCAGGCATAGAAGATGCCACGGTCTAGGTGTTGTGATTGAGCATTCGGATGTGTCTATGCTTCTAAGTTTTCAAGTGATGGGAAATGTGTTAGAGTCATTAGCTTTGACTTTGACAATGAAATATTTAAATGAAAAGCCTTAAAAGGAAGTTTTGTTAAAACGCCATTTCCCACTGTGACATGCCTTTGCTTATTGAGGATACACAGTGGAGCAAGCTAAAGTCGATCCCATTTGCTGCCCTGTTGTTAAAATGTGGCGTTGTAAAAACCAAGAGGCTGGTCGTTGGGATCACGAACAGCTGAGGTGGGCGACTTGGTACATCTTCTCGGTGATAACATGGTGTTGTGATCTCATGAGATTAGGTAGAGCGATATTGAAATGTAATGCACATTTTCAGCAGTTATGCACATACTTGGGACCCCATGATATAACCTTGTTATGTTATGTATATTCATGATTACTTATATATGATTATGTGTGATGTATCATGTATATGATTGTTGTGTATTCATCCATTTTTGGTATCTCACCCCCAAGATGTAGAGTTCATCCAGTTTGCTATTGTGCCACAGGTATTTTAGTGCAGATGTGCGGAGGAGTCTTCCTAAGCCAGCACCAGAGACTTAGATCTAGTTCCTATGAAGTATTTGATTGTGGAGCGATCCATAAGTTCTCTCAGGAATAGCTTTTAGAATGACCATTGGGTTTGGGACTTAGATTATTTTGATAAGTATGTATGAGTATGGCTCAGAGAGGCCTTTATTTTAAAATGAAATGTTTGTGACAGGAGGCGTTATTTTGAAAGAAAACTTAAGCTTTTCCTTTTGGTCTGTAAAGCTAATTGTATAACTATCTTTAGCATGTATTGCTTGTTGTATTTGGTGTACTGGAATACGGAATGAAAATTTAATTATTTTAGGGTGTTCTTTTCCGGGATGTCAGAATTCTGAGAGGAGACTCTAATCGAAATTTGAAGTAAAATACCCAGCTTTTATTCAAGTATATTCTTTAAATTAAATAGGCTTGCCACTTTATGATGGTAAGTGCATGTACCCGATCAAGGCTTAGGAGTCGTGACAAAATTTTTATACTCAATTTGGACACTTGTATATATATATAAATTATTTTACAAAGCACCAGTAAATTATCTTTTAATTTAAATTAGCATGTGTTAGCTAAGTAATGCCCTCGAGGGGGCGGATTCGCTTTGGGTAATGCTAGAAATTCGGCACAGACACAAATTTCTCAAAACACTCAAAGCCCCACACAAACATAAAAAAACACTAATCGTCAGTTCACGAGTCAATTTAAGTCTCTAGCTCGATAAACTCATCACGGCTTTGAAAACCAGGAACTTTGTATCAAGATTTTATCAAAGAAAATTTATTTGTGACTTCATACGGTAAAATAACACAAAAAATTATTTTATTTAAAATAAAATCATCCTCTGGATTTTATCACAATTAAATACATTAAAGCATCCTTTACTAATAATTAAGCACCAGCATGATTCTGTTACCTCCACCTCTAAAAAGAATCTAGTCCTCGAGATTCCGTACCTTGAAATAACTCGGAGGTGTTGCATCTTCATCTTGTCTCTTAGCTTCCCACGTGGCTTCTCCGGTTGTTTAATTCCGGATAACTTTGACTAGAGGAATTTGTTTACCTTTGGTGCTGCCCGTCATCTTATCTAATTCGTGCCAGTGGCGTTAACGAAGAGATTCTCTTTCAATTGTACATTATCGGGTTTATGACGTGTGATGGATCGGGGAATATATTTTCTCAGGCGAGAAACATGAAAGACATCATGGATGTTGGAAAGAAAAGGTGGTAAAGATATTTTATAGGCCACTTTTTGGACCTCCGTGACGAAGAATTTGGTAGGGTCCAATGAATTTAGGGAGTAGGCTTCTGGATTTTATTACCACTGAATCCCGTTGTTGGCGTGACTCTCAAGAACACATGTTCTCCTTCTCCCAAACTCTAGAGTTAACCTCTCCTCAGCGCCTAACTCTTACATCTACTTTGGGCGGGTTCGATTTTCTCTTGGATCATCTTCACTCTCTCGGTCGTCGGTACCGGCTCTGGTCCCGACAATAGGCTTTCTCCATCCGATACCAACACAAGGTGTTGCGCCGTCTCCATAGAGGCTTCATAGGGTGCCATTCCTATGCTTAGTGAAACTGTTGTTATAGGTAAACTCATCAGCAGTAATGGCTAATCAACTCCTGCATCCTCCAAGCCAGGCTCTAAGCAAGTCCTAGCGGACTGGATCGTCCTTCAGTTGTCCATACAATCAGTGGGTGATATGCGGAGAACTCAATTTGAGTTTTGTTCCCAAAGAGTTTTGTAGTCCACTTCCCAGAACTACGGCGTAAATCTCGGATCACGATCAGAAATAATACTCCCGAGGGTATCGTGTAACCTAACAATCTAAGTCGATGTACTGTGGGTCAACCTTTTTTATGGTGCTTCATGTTGGTTGGTAGAAAGTGGTGACTTGGTGGTCGATCTACATACCATATAGCCTCATACCCTTTTCTAGTTCTTGGTAAACTGGTTCTGAAATCCATTGATATCAGTCCCACTTCCATTCGGGAATATCTAAAGGTTGTAACATTCCTGCGGGTCTACGATGTTTACTTTGGCTTTCGGCATACCAAACATGATGCAACATATTCCATCATCTCTCTTCATCCGTACCACCAATATAACTTCTTTAGATCTTGGTACATCTTGGTAGCTCTGGATGCATACCAACTTACTCTTATGAAGCTTCTTCTAGATCCGCTTTCTAGTTGGACATCCTCGGGCGCACGATTCTTTCAGAGAGCAGATCCGCTTGCCTTCTCCAAAATCGGCAATGCTCTTATCGCACTAAATCCCCCCGTATGCAGAATCACGGTCGGTCTCTTGCTTCTCCTATTTGCTCCACGATCCATTTGACGGTAATCTTGTTGATTGACCTTCACGGCATAACCTCAGGGACAAACTAATCTCGGAATTGTTCAACAATTTCTGCTCCTAACCATCATCGCGGCGCGTGAATCGTCTTTCGCGCGCGTCAGCCTACTTTCGCCAACTTCGGGGTGATCACGTAGTTGAAAGTGTAATCCTTAAGGAAACTCCTAACCAACGTCTACGTCGCATATTCAGTCCATACGATCGAGCGGATACTTGACTCTTGTGATCGAAAACATTAAAGTAGCCCGTACAAGTAATGTCTCATATCTTCAAAGCAAAGACCACAGCCCTAACTCAAATCATGCGTCGGATAGTTTCTCGTGGATCTCAACTCCCTCACGAAGCATAAGCTACAGCTTTCCGATTTTGCATCGACCGCGTGACCCTTGATGTGAAGGCGTCGATAAAGCTCAAAAGGTTCCCCGGGATTCGGTAGAATCAACACAGGTGAAGTCGTCAATCTACAGCTCGACTCTTGGAAATTCCTTTCACACATGTCCAGCGATGCTTGGCCTTACAAGTCAAGCGGAAGTGAAGGTCCCACTATCTTGGAAAACCTTGATAAACCTTATAGTATCGGCAAACCCACAAAGCTATGAATCTCGGTCCCGTTGTTGCTTTCCATTCAAACAGCCTGACCTTCACCGGACTCGATGATTCCTTCGCGAGATATCACCTGACATAAATTGAACTTGATCAACCAAAACTCACCTCTCCAAAACTTACTTACGCTTCTCTTTTGGGATCCGAAGAAAATGCTAAGTTGTTTAGCATGTGACTCTCATCAGGAATAGATCGAGGAATGTCATCTATAAGAAGCGACTACAGTGATCAAAAGGACGAAGATCCTATTCATATAGTCCATGAATATATAGTGGCGCATTGGTCACTAGAATGGCATCACCAAAAACTCATAATGCCGTAAGCGTGTTGAAACGTTGTCTTAGGAACATCCCTCTTGCCTTCACTCGTATACGGTGGTATCCTGGCCAGTAGATCTATCTTGAAGAACACTTTGCGTGTGCATGAGCGATCCATGAGATCATCTATCCTCGGAAGAGGATATCGATTCTTGATAATGACTTTATTCAATGGTGATAATCACACATGCTTTGGCGATCCGTCTTTTTTTCACTAACGGGGTGGGCTCCCCACGGTGACACACTAGGTAGTATGAACTCCTTCCTCATAATTCCTCAGTTGCTCCTTCCAGGTTTTAACTTCAGATGGTGGCGTCGATACGGTGCCATGGATATTGGTCCAGCACAGGACTAGATCAATCGCGAACCTCAATCTCAGAAACGGTGGCAATCCGGTACATCCCTCCCGGAAAAACTTAGAAAACTCTCGGACGGCATTGTCGACTCTAAGTCAAACTGCTCTTGACCTCAGGAACACAGCCCGGCATGTAAACTTGAGGCCGTTCTTTCAAGGAAACTCTCTTCGACTAGAGATAATAATCCGAAATCTCATCCCTAAAGACTAAGGTTTCCTAAGCGCAATCTATTAGGATATGGTTGGAAGATAACCAATCCATGCCTAAGATCCATCTAGTTGTACTAGGGGCAAACAGATCAAATCCACAAGGAAATGTCTATTCTAAACAATGACGGGACAGTTTAAGCAAAAGCGAGTGCAGTCCACGGGTTTAGCGGTTGGTAAAACAATGAGTTATAAGATAAGGAAAAGCAAGCTTCAGCGTTTTCACACGATCCATCGAAATAAATGAATGGGTTGCACGAATCAAACAGTACAATTAAGAGATTACCATCAATGTCACTCACCTCTGCGAGATCAGCGGAGTTCGATGCCTGCATTCCTCATCGTGTAAACTCTTCCCTTGGCGGTTGGCTTGCTTGCTCTAGTGAGGTTGAATGTTGCTCCCTCTTGATGCTTGGCACTCCTTTTGCCAAATACCGATCCACGGTCACAGTTATTGCACTTGTAGTCCTTCTTTGGGCAATCATTCGTGAAGTAGTTCGGATCCCCACGCCAGGAAACATCTCCTTCCCTTGGCCTTGATCGTTGTTTTCACGGCCTCCACTTCCAGGTTCGACACCTTTGGAGCAGGCTTGTTGCTTGTGATTGTTATTGTAGCTAGGTGCTTGATGGTATGGCTTCCCTGCGGTTACGCTTCCATTTGAAATTATGTCATGATTGACCATGACGAACTGGTCCCGCTTGCTTGGCTTTCTCTATCCGCTTCCCTCGCATCTTCACCGATCTTAGGCACTTCTCCACTAATGCTTGGAAGCTCCGAATTTCAGGCGTACTGATTCCTTGATTTCAAAGTGTAAACCGGCGAACTGTTCGCTTCCAATCTTCATTAGGGTTGTTACAGAAAGAAGCGGAAGTGTTTGGCATGTGATTTGAACTTGCGTATGCTCCCCTGCCGTCGGATCTCTACGGCTTAGCCTCAGAACTCTTATTCTTTCTCCTTTCGGGCAATCCAGGAAAGTACTTTTCCGAAACTTGCGGAAATACTCCCAGTGATCACCAATGTTGACCTCTAGATTGCTTAGTACCCTTCCACACAATACTGGCGTCTCACGGTGAAGCGTCGAATAAGGTACGCTGGATTCCTAGGGAGTGTGTACCAGCACAAAATCTTTTCAAACTCTTGAATCCAGTCTGCCTTAATTGGATCCACGCTCAAGCCAGTAAGATGGATTACAGCGTCTGGAGGCAGCATCAGATACCTTCCTGCACGGACTTGTTCAAGCCATGTTTGTTCTTCTTTGATTTTGTGCGGCGACATTGGCCGTTTGATGAGCTATAAGCGTGACCACATCAGCGGTGCTTGAGGCATGAAAGTCCATTCCTCCATTGCCTCGTCCGCGTCCACGAGCACCTCTACGATTCATCCGACCTGGATCACAAGCGATCGGATGACAATCAAGAAGAAAGAGAACCAGCCGGTCGCACAATTACCTCAAAAGTAATTCAAACAACATGATCGGAGAAACACAACGACAACCAAGCGGACCTAACCAGGACATTCCGAAGGCTAAGGCTAGCTCGATGCACCAATGTGACACCTAACTTAGTCATCACATGGTTACCCTTTTAGCGGAAAAATGCTCGTTTAAATCTGTGGTCATTCGGAAAAAGATTATTCAACATCCGAGTTACAAAAGGTACTTAATTTTTTTCTTTAAATAAAAGTAAAGGTAAAAACTCACAACTGAAAAATGGATACATACATAAATATTGCCTCGAAAGGTCTTAGGTTTTAACATTACACCACGGCCTTAATCATATGGCCAAGCCAAAGCAAAACATAGCTGAAACATAGCCCGAGAAGATAAGGTAAATAAAACACCAGCAGAGATGGGAATAAAGAATCTAAACTCAAGAAAAGCTCAAAAGCCAAGACTAACGGACCACTCGAAACAAAGCCTCAAACCACTACCAATGCCTCGACCTTGGAGTGTCCCGACAGCTCCCCATAGAAGAAGTCTAAAGCTCAGGGTCAATCACCCCTCCCAGGTCATCCAACGGGACACTCCTCCTCTCAGTATCAAGGGTGATAACCGCCTCGAGCTCCTCATCACCCAGTCGTCCTACCGACTCATGAGGCTCCTCCTCGGGGGATCCTCTTGAGGATCTTCTTATTGAGATCTTCCTCCATCGGTTCTTCCTCTTAAGCTCGCGGGCTCAACGTGAGGGTGAAGTAGGCCCAGAAGCTACGTAGCGTGTTCGGGTACAGCCATAGGTGGAAGAATCACGTTCCTGGATTCCGCAGAGTGGATCCTCCTAAGAGCTCTCATGTATCAATAGCTTGATGGTAGTGATTGGCCCTTGAGTACGTCGTCGTGATACGTCGCGTCCATCTCCAATTCAGTCACACAGAAGCCTCGTCAAAAGTCTCTTATCCTGTGACCTTAGGTACAAGAGAGGGACAAGAGGTCCATCTAAAGCATCGCTTTTACCGATGCGAGAAATAAAGAACATCACGAGACATGCAAGTGAGATCTTTAGTCATAAGATATATCCCACAACAACCATATACATGATACATGCAACCACGAATCGGTCAGCAGTTAAAGCATGCATAATCATCATAATATACTTGAGTGTTATATCAAGGGGTCCTCAAACCCGTACAATTGATTTCAGAATGTGCATGACACTTCAATATCGAGGCTCTATCCTAATCTCCATGAGATCCTGACACCATGTTATCATTGGAGAAGATGAAGTTGGTGAAACTCTGCCTTGGGAGCTGTTTGCCACCGCATCTGATGCACGGGCCTCTTGGTGAACAACGCCACATGCCCTTAGCAAAACGGCTAGCAATGTATTTTGACTCTCGAGATACCCCATAGGTATCCTCAATAAGCAAAGGCACGTGCGAGGTATCCTCAATAAAAACTTTCCTTTTAAGGTTTTTCTTTGTGTAAATATTCCTTTATCAAAAGCTCAAAACTAATGACTTAACATTATTTCCCCATCACTTGAAAAGCGTAGAAACATAGGACACGGTCAGGAATGTAATCCAACACCTGGAAGCGTGGCCGCCGGTCAAGGTTTGTGGTAATGGAAATCAATATACTTTTAGTCGTATTTCTTATCATACTAAGGACAATAGCCCACAACAACGGAAATCGGAAACTGGCTTGTCCTCGATTCCGCGGGTGGACTTAAGTCCATAACAATACGAATAGGACTACGGTCGAATTATAACGATCCAAGATCACGTGCTAAGCACTGAAAAACCAAATGACGTCTGCGTCCAAATTCTATTCTTTTGTAACTTTTATCTTTCATTTGGCGAAAAACAGTACCGAAATCAGCCTCGATAACTATCTATGGCTATCGGAAAGTTTCTAAATCATTTGGGAGAAGGCACCACTCTTTACAAAATCCTTTACAAAACGTTTTGAAACACTTTTAACTTTGAAAATCCCGATAGGATATTGTAAATTATTTTAGAAAGTTTTTCATTAAAACACATAGTTCGAAAAGGTTTTCTCTTGCATTCTAGAAATCACTAAACTATATTGTCACATAAAACAAGTACCCCAAACATTTTCAAGCTTTTTGGAAAGAACACCCGTCCTTTCATCTTCAAAGCTAGCCAAGGTTTTTAATCCTTGTGTGAATGTTGAGCACGGACAACGTCAAACGTGAAACTTTAAATAGCAACGCGGAGTACACTATATATATTCTGAGTTCGATAGCAATATCATGATTCATCAGGTTATACATCTCAACGCATATAACGTACAGATTCAACCTTAAAATAATAACATAACATTTCGAATAAATCCGGAACTCAATATGATCAAGTAAACAATTAATCAAATACACACGTACATAGTTATTGAATGTCTTGGAAATCCTATTTCCTCAAAAGGCGGTAGGGGTTAGTCTAAGAAACTAAGGATCACGAGCGTCCACGCGTAGTAGATCTAAGGTTACACACATGAAACAATAGGTTAGATTTTTAATCAAGAACACTAGCCCAAGGTATAGTTCGGTTTCAAGCAATGGTTTTGGTTAAGGTTTTAAAAATCATGAACTTATGGTTTATGATCCTTAAGTGCTAGGAGTTCTTAAAACACCAAAAGTTTAACAAGTTTGAATCAAGAATCCCACTAAGTCATCAACTTAGGGTTCCAGTTTCATCCTCTAAAATAGGTTAGGATGTTCCTAATTTTCCAATATCTTTAGGTTAGCATCCATACCTAGTAAGGAGCCTAAAACGATCATTTGGAAAAGTGAAAAATCAAATACCCTAGCCACAGGCTTACTACCATTAGGCCTAGGTAAAAATGAGGGTTAGGGTTTTCAAACTTTCCAATCTAACGGATCTAGCATCCTTATACATCAAGAGCCCCAGATCCATGATCATGGAAAAACCTCGAAGTACATATAACAAAACACTTAGAGTTTTCATTTTTCCATGAAAATACATAAAAGTTTCTAAATTTTCCAATCATAAACCTAGCATCCTTATGTACATAGGAGCTCTTGGTCATGATCATGTTGAATAACACTCAAACACAAGCTTAACCAAGCAAAAGATGAAACAAAACTCATATGGCACAAAAGACATAGATTCTGTCAGTACAGAAAATGGTGTTAGAGACTTTTTTTCCACAAGATTTTAGTATGTTGTAGAGAGTAAAAATAAGAATATAGAAATTGGTTTCACCACAATCGGAGTTTTCTACAATTTTTGAGAATTTTGAAGTTTAAAAGCATATTATGAACTCAAAACATCAACTATGAAAATAAACCCAAAACTTGAAAAACAAATGGTATAGGGACATTACCCTTACCATTATGAACAACTTTGATAAAGAACACAATTTAAGAAAAACTTAGTAAAATGGTACCACTAGTTGTGTGAAGAAGAAGATGAATAGTTGTAAAAAAGTGTTTTTGTGAAAAGGAAGTAAAAGTGTGAAATGGTTACACTTTGAAACTTAAATAGAAAAGAAGGAAAAAGAGAGGAGGGCATCGAGTTTTGGGGCAGATTGGAGGGGAGAAAACGACTTGGTTTGAGAAAGAGAAAGGAGGTATGGTGTAGGTAAGTGTGTGTTTGTGAGAAGTATGGTGATTTGGCTTGATTGGTGTAAGGAAGGTATGGCCATGGACATGCCTGTGTCATAACCTTCACATCAGTCAATCTACTCCATTTTGCTCTGCTCAACATGCATCGAGATGAATTTCGATCGTATTTCCGACGATTCGTAGGGTAATACAAATTCGACCCCCAAAACAATTTCTCAAAACACTCCAAACCCGCACAAAACATAAAACACTAATCGTCTCATTCACCGAGGAGTGATATTAGGTCTCTGCTTTCGATGGCTTCGTCTTGGCTTTGAAAACATAGATCGACTTTAAATGCGAATTTTATATAGAAAATTTTCTTTGTGACTTCATACGAGTAAAATAATAACACAACAAAATGATTTTATTTAAAATAAATCATCCTCACAGTTTATCACAATTAAAATACATTAAAGCATGCATTTACTAATAATTAAGC
>JAUPTC010000353.1:0-54861 GCA_030762895.1 Sophora flavescens
AGATGTTTAAATTTATTTTGTTATGTGGTTTAGTTTGAGTAATTAAATTACTCTCTTCAAATTATTTTATTGGGTGCGTTAGCACCGATTTATTTCAGTGAATGCACGCTTACTAGACAATAATTACGTTATTTTCACTATTATACCAGTACAGAAAAATATTTTAAATAATATGATTAAGAGAAAAATATAGTCATATTCTCATTCTATTTAATTTTACAGTTAAAAATATGTTGGTATGACATTTATCGGAGATTAAATTATGGACTGAGTATTTTCTTAGTTGATCAGTTCAACTATTAATCTTTACTCTAACTTGAAATTCAAAACATATCTTTATCAATCTTTTTTTTTAGATTCCATAATGTTAATAAATGTTTATTTTAGGCTTTATATTTATAACTCATTTTGTACCCACTTGTACAATTTTATTAAATTTCTCTCTCCTCTGCGCTTTATTCTCGACGCCTCCCCCTTCTTTTCACTATTTTCTTTCTTTCCTCTCCCGCTGTCTTCTTCTCCTTCCTCCCTCCAAACTCATCTCTTCTCCTCTTCACTTCACCTCTCTCCACCTTCATCAACCACTCTCCACCGCTTTGAGCACGCGCGCCGCACCATCGCTTAGACGTCGCGAGCGCGTCGACCACGCACACGTGAGGAGAAGACCGCGCGATCCAGCTCGTTGTCCAAGACGTTTCTGGCTTCGCAGCTCACGTTCCGTCGCTAGTCGCTGCTTTGACCACGTCTTCCAGCCGCCATCCATGGTGGATCTGCCATTTTTGGTGTGGGTTGAGCTCTCCTTTTTCATTCCCATGAAGCTTAGTTTTGTTCATGAACCATGGCTGCCACAAGACTCCACCGCCACTGTGAGCTTGCCGGAGCCGTCGCGTCAACCACCACAGCACCACCATAAGCTGGCCTTCTTCCTTGGGTAAGTGAAAACCCCATCTATTTTGCTTAGATTCAAAAATCCCCAAATTGATTTTGAAACCCTAACCCTAACCCTCTGATTTCAGATTTTAATCTTAAGATTTAAGCTTGTTTTATGAAATTAGGACTGTGAATTTGTGTTTCCCTAAACCAATTTCATTATCCTGAGTTTTCCCTAAATTTTAATAAGGAGCCCTAAACCCCCAATTTGATTTTATTTGAATTTGGGTATGTTTTTGTGAAATTAATTATGATTCAGTGTAATTAGGACTCTTAATGGATGATTTCCAAAGTTCTTTTTCAAGATCTTTTAATCAAAACAAAGTTTCCTAAAAGGGTATTAGGAAGCGTGAGCTTCAAACATGATTTTCTTTAAAAATAACCTTGTTTGGTAATTAGATTAAGTGTTTAGATAAAGTTAGAATGTGTGTTTGATCATGTGAAATTGATTTCTTGATTTTTGGTTGCGCGTTGTTGGATTCCCTCTTTGAGACGTTTGACACGACTATGCTTGCTTGATGGAGTAGATAGTTACACTCTTGGAGCTAATGTGAGTATTAAGACGAGGATTCTTTACTTGTCTTCAAAGGTAAGGGGAGTTTTGCCTAGGGATATTCAATAACTGTATGCATGTGTGTAGGTGTTTAACTGGATACTTATATGATGATTGAGCTGACTTGATTATTTTATGTACTTAAACTGTTCTGCTATTATCTGATGATTGAACTGTACTTGTTCTAAATGATATAATGCATATATGTGATGAAATGCTTTCAACTGTGAGATTGCCATTACACTGATGATATACACTGTTGTTGATTGAAAGTTTGCTAAGCCGCAGGCGTGCGTCTGTGCTCAACCATAATAAGGATTAAAAACCTTAATAAGCTTTGAATATGGAGGGATTGGTGTTCTTTTCCAAAAGCTCTTTAAACTTAAAGTACTTGTTTTAAATGTTGAAATGATTTTGGTGTACTATTGTTATACAAGAGGAAAATCCTTTTCGAACTATGTGTTTTCAAGTGAAAACTTTCAAGGTTATTTGGCAATATCCTATTGGGGGAAATATTTCAAAGATAAAAGAATTTCAAAGATGCTTTATAAAAGATTTTCAAAGAAAAGGTTTTTCCTAAATATTTTAGAAACTTTCCGATAACCTGGATAGGTTATCGAGGATTCGGTTTTGGATTTGTTTTTCACTGAACGAAAAATAAGTACTTATGAAAGTGAATCTAGAACGCGAGACGTCGCCTCTAGTATTCAGTGATGTGCACGTGATCTTGGATCAGTGTTAATTCGGGACTACGAGCCCTGGTTATGATATTAGGGACTTGGGTCCTAATCACGTTGTGTTGGACTGTGTCTTCTGACCGCGTGTGATGATTATGATTAAAGGTGAAGGTTGTTTTCTACGACCACAACCCTTGACTAACGCCACGGTCTTGGGCATTGTGATTGAGTATTCGGACTATGAGTCCTATGCTTCGAGTTCTCAAGTGATGGGGAAATGATGATTAAGTCGTTAGCTTTGAGCAACGAAGTGAAAAGAATGAACACAAAGAAATCCTTTCAATAAAATATTTTATCATGTGCATTTCCCCAAGCAGACGTGCTATTGATGATTAAATCAGATACAAGGTGGTATCTGGGAGTCTGTCCATGTAAACCGAGTTAAGAGGCACATGTGACGTTGCCCGTCCTGAGACCTTAATGCATGAGGGTAAGGGGGTAACTGCCCAGGTGGGCTAGAGCTTGACCAACTCTAATGATGATTCAGTGAAATGAAATGGTGTTGATATCTCATGAGATTAAGTTAGAGCCTGATGATTGAAGTGTCATGCATATTTTCAAAAGATTGACTGTGCGGGTTTGAGACCCTTTGATATAACACTGTTATGTTACGTATATGCATGATTTAACTGCTTATATGATTCTGTGATGCATGTATCATGTGTATGGTTGTTGTGGGATATATCTTATGATGGTATCTCACCCTTACAAACATATCAGGTTTCTTCTGGTTTGCTATTGTACCTCGGGTATTTTAGTACAGATGTGCAGAGGAGTCTTCCTAAGTCACTCAGAGACTTAGATCTAGTTGCTTGACGAAGTATTTGATTGTGGAACGATCACGTGAGTTCTTCTCAGGAATAACTTTTAGAATGACCAGCTTAGGGTTTTGAGACTTAGATTATTTTGATAAGTATGTATGAGTATGGCTCAGAGAGCCTTTATTTTTAAATGAAATGTTTATGGCTCGGAGAGCGTTATTTTGAAAGCAAACTTAAACTTTCCCTTTTGGTTTTGTAAAGCTTATGGTTATGACTGTTATTTATATATATTGCTGTCTGGTTGGATTTGGTGTAACTGAAATTCTGGAGTGAAAATGTAATTATTTTAGCAGGTGTTCTTTTACCTGGGATGTCCGAATTACAGAGGAGTCTCTGTCGAAATTTTCGTAAAATACTAGCTTTTATTCAAGTATATTCTTTAAATTAAATAGGCTTGCCATACTATGATAGTAAGTCTGTGTGCCAATCAAGGCTTAGGAGTTGTGACAAAATTTTTATACCCAATTTCTGACACTTGTATACTTATATAAATTATTTTCCGAAAGCACCAGCAAAATATCTTTTAATTTAAATTCCGCACGTGTTACTTAAGTAATGCCCTCAAGGGGGGGTGTTACAAGGTGGTATCAGAGTTGGTCGAGTCTTTCGGGATCTTTAGGGAATAGGTCTGCTAAGTTTTTGTTGTGTGATCTCTGGTTGGATTTTGTTTGAATTGTTTCTTGTTGAAGCAATGTGTGTTGACACACAAGTATATGTTTCTTGATGGTTTTCCAAGGGCTTTATGTCCTGGGAGACCTTAGATCTTGAATGTTACTTGGGTTCGAATATGACATTCGATTATCCTTGCGAATCGTGTCTGATATTCGAAACAAGGTGCTTGTGTAAAAGGTTTTTCCGGGAGTGTTCCCTGGAAATATTCTAGGTTTATGGTTAGCAAAGGACATTGATTTTTGATTGATCTAGTTTATGGATTCGGTCAGATCTCTGTCGCTTTGTGTAGGATGTTGCCTACGAGTTAAAACGAGTTAGATGACTCATTCAACTGAAGGATCGGTGGTCTGAACCGTTGTTAGACCGAGTGTTTTCCTTGTGAAGCACCAATGTTGTGTGAAGGCTCGTGTCACCGTCTAGATTCCTGACAACTAAGTAAAGGATGAATTATGAACAAGTATTTTCTGACTTTAATTTGAAATCTGTTAACTCCCGAATTAGTTATGCTAATTCATTGATTTCCAGTTATTCATTTCTTTGTTTGTGAGAAGTTGTACTCACACTCCTAAATGATCCTCGATGTATTAGACATTTGAGTGAATTGGTTTAAAGGAATCGATTGGTATGGATACTTTCACATTTTGTTGAGAGAAGTGGTTATGACTATTTCTTGAGTTATAACACAAATAATTTCGTGATAGCGAAGTCTCTTGGTGAAACTTAGTTTCGTCACTTCTATTTTTGATAGAGGTGAAAGTCATCATTTTGTAAATTCTTTGTATTAAGAATAAGAATTAATCCTCTTGGGATTAGACATTATTCACCCCTTGATTCTTTGAATCCGTTGGAAGATTCTTGTGGAAGAATGAACTTTATTAGATTCATGTTTGTAAATGTGTATTGATCATGCATTTTTACATCCACGAACCTGATGGAATGATCTTTTTCCATACTGGATGTTCCGATATCCTTCAAATTAATGAAATTCTTTTCTATGCTTATGTGAACGTGAAATCCAGAAAAATTTCTTTTCTTGAGAAATTCTTTTATGATCACTAAGGTCATGTCTCATTGTCGTTCGAAAGTGCTTATTGTCATTGATCGTCTTAATTCTACGTATTTTGCAAATGTTGTCGATGTGTGACTTATCTCATCAGTCGTGAGATGGATATCTCCACATCAAGATGTACAATTGAGACCTTCCTTATTGAGATGTTGGCATTCCTTCAATCTTTATTATGAGTTTTCTGAAGACCCTCATGAGTCTTGTCTAAATTCAAGTGATCGTTGATCGACTAGTGAAGTCTAAATCTTCTTACGAGTTAAGATCCACAAGCAGAGTTAGTGAACCGATTATTGTATCAGAAGATTGTTCAGACTTTGTGGAGTATCTTCAAGTATTGTTTCAGATGAAAAACGGAAGTTTATCAACGTGTGTCGGTTATGTTTACTTTAAGTGTTGAAGGCTAAGTTGAGACTAAGTCCAACTAATCATCCTCCGTGGGATGGATAAGGAATGAGGTGACCTATCTTTAGCAGGTTAGTTGGAAGATAGTGTGGTACCTAAGTTTTTGTCATCTCTATGGTAGGACGAACCAGAGTTGATAGGAGTTCCGTTAGTGTATAAATGTGAATGGTACTATGAGGACCCTTAAGTTCAACGTCGTTGAGAGAGACGATTACGATGGATTTTATCATGATCGAGGCAGATGTATCATTAAAGGAAATTAGAGTAGTGATCAAAGGTTATGGTTAATGTTGACTTCGTGAGTCCGAGGATTAACGGAAAAATATGTATGGTAGTTTTCCTTAATTTGAACGGAAATAGTAAAAAAGGAGTTCTTGAGTGAAACTAAGTAGTTAGAAAAGTTTAAGAATTATGATTTTGGATAATTCAAGTTGAAGTGATTCCTTTTGGTTGTAGTTGCATGGAGAAATGTAATCGTATTCTTTAAGATTGAAATGAATGACTATGATATAATTTGGAGTGGTGGAATATATTCAAAGAAAACTAAGACTATAATTGTGTACTTTGAGTGGAAGGTTGATATATGTGATAGAGTTAAGTGTTGAACCTGATGTTTGTCGTGAGGATAAGGTGTTAAAGAAGTTTTGCTAGTAGACAAATTTGGAGGCAAGAAGTGATTAAGTTTTGATTATGTCTTTCGAGTGTGATAAACTTTGGCGAAATGTTTATAATCTTTGAGGTCTTATTCTGGTAAATATGTGGTTGATGATCCATAGTAGAAACTGGACATTTTAAATTCAAGATTTGCCATTGGGGAGTGTCCACCTAGATTTCTTGGCTTTGTTTTTGGTGCAACTCTTAGGGGTTATGGCCTTAGAGAAATTCTATTTTATCATCCCTTTTCTCGGCTGCAAATATATTAGATAAGGGCAGATATGATACAAGCACTTCCTTGCATAAGTGATAGAGCTATGTCTCCCGATGGAGGAATTGTTAGGAGTTGTGTATTTTCCTTGGACAATAGGGTAAAGTTGCATAGGAAATTTCTTAAACCAGGGATACTAACGGGGCTTGAGAACTAAATTGAAGATGAGAGTCAAATGAAGGATATGAAATCGAAGTAGGCAAAAGATCCGAGAGGAATTAAGAAGAGGACGGACTATGTTGGATGTGGTAAGATTCAATTTTGATAAGATTGAATTTCTTAGGTTCTTGGAGCTAAGGTTATCATGTGCAACTCTGGTTTGTTACGACGTTTTGATTGAAGATTTGAAAGTGTGAATTTGATATGACTAGAAGAGTAGATTTAGCCCAAATGGACTAAGTTTATGATTGCATCTCTTGAGTAGAAGGTTAATTGATGTTATGTAAAGTTAGTGTTGGTTTTGACGTTATCTATGAAAGTTAGATATTGGAGAAAGTTTTTCCTAATGGATTTGTATTGAGAAAGTTAAATGAAGAGATTAAGCGTTGATTTTGTTCTTTGAAGTGTAATAGACTAAGATGAAATATCAAAGGTAGTGGAGGGAATGTGGTAGTGAAAAGTCTCGAGGATAAATAAAATAGCATAAGAATTGATCTTGTTATAGTGTTATAGATGAAAGGAATGAAGCAATGAGAATACAAAGCAAGATTTTAGAGTTAAGGTATGATTACAACATCCTGTTTAGTTTTGAGCTACGAAATTTCGAGGACGAAATTTTTTTAAGAGGGGTAGTAATGTAACACCCTAGTTTTTTTACATCTAGGATTAACTATTTTATTTGGATGTTTAAATTTATTTTGTTATGTGGTTTAGTTTGAGTAATTAAATTACTCTCTTCAAATTATTTTATTGGGTGCGTTAGCACTGATTTATTTCAGTGAATGCACGCTTACTGGACAATAATTTACGTTATTGTCACTATATACCGGTACAGAAAAATATTTTAAATAATATGATTAAGAGAAAAATATTTTCATATTCTCATTCTATTTAATTTTAGAGTTAAAAATATGTTGGTTTGACATTTATCGGAGATTAAATTTTGGACTGAGTATTTTCTTAGTTGATCAGTTCAACTATTAATCTTTACTCTAACTTGAAATTCGAAAACATATCTTTATCAATCTTTATTTTTAGATTCCAAAAAGTGAAAACATGTTTATTTTAGGCTTAATATTTATCACTCATTTTGTACCCACTAGTACAAAAATATGAAATTTCTCTCTCCTCTTCCCTTTATACTCGACGCCTCCTCTTCTTTTTTTCACTATTTTCTTTCTTTTCCTCTCCTTCTTTCTTCTTCTCCTTCCCTCCTCCAAACTCATCTCTTCTTCTCCTCTTCTCTTCACCTCTCTCCACCTTCATCAACCACTCTCCACCGCTTGAGCACGCCGCGCCGCACCACCGCCTGAGCCGCGCGCGACCCACACGTCCGACCCACTCCGTGTGAGGAGAAGACCGCGCGATCCAGCTCGTTGTCCAAGACGTTCTTGCCGCAGCTCACGTTTAGTGCTCGTCTGCTTCGAACCACCACGAGCTCAGCGGTGACGTCTTTCCCGCCGCCATCCATGGTGGATCTGCCATTTTTGGTGTGGGTTGAGCTCTCCTTTTTCATTCCCATGAAGCTTAGTTTTGTTCATGAACCATGGCTCGTCCACATGACTCCACCGCCCTCCGTGAGCTTGCCGAGCCGTCGCGTCAACCACCACAGCACCACCATAAGTTGCCTTCTTCCTTGGGTAAGTGAAAACCCTCATCTATTTTGCTTAGATTCAAAAATCCCCAAATTGATTTTGAAACCCTAACCCTAACCCTTCGATTTCGATTTTAATCTTAAGATTTAAGCTTGTTTTATGAGATTGGGACTGTGAAATTGTGTTTCCCTAAACCAGTTTCATTATTTTGAGTTTTCCCTAAATTGTATTAAGGAGCCCTAAACCCCCAATTTGATTTTATTTGAATTTGGGTATGTTTTGGTGAAATTAATTATGATTTAGTGTAATTAGGACTCTTAATGGATGATTTCCAAAGTTCTTTTTCAAGATCTTCTAATCAAAACAAAGTTTCCTAAAAGGGTATTAGGAAGCGTGAGCTTCAAACATGATTTTCCTTAAAAATAACCTTGTTTGGTAATTAGATTAAGTGTTTAGATAAAGTTAGAATATGTGTTTGATCATGTGAAATTGATTTCTTGATTTTTGGTTGTTGCGCGTTGTTGGATTCCCTCTTTGAGACGTTTGACACGACTATGCTTGCTTGATGGAGTAGATAGTTACACTCTTGGAGCTAATGTGAGTATTAAGACGAGGATTCTTTACTTGTCTTCAGAGGTAAGGGGGGATTTCCTAAGGATATTCAATGACTGTATGCATGTGTGTAGGTGTTTAACTGGATACTTATATGATGATTGAGCTGACTTGATTATTTTATGTACTTAAACTGTTCAGCTATTATCCGATGATTGAACTGTACTTGTTCTAAATGATATAATGCATATATGTGATGAAATGCTTTCAACTGTGAGATTGCCATTACATCGATGATATACTATTGTTGTTGATTGAAAGTTTGCTAAGCCGGACGTGCGTCTGTGCTCAACCATAATAAGGATTAAAAACCTTAATAAGCTTTGAATATGGAGGGATTGGTGTTCTTTTCCAAAAGCTCTTTAAACTTAAAGTACTTGTTTTAAATGTTGAAATGATTTTGGTGTACTATTGTTATACAAGAGGAAAATCCTTTTCGAACTATGTGTTTTCAAGTGAAAACTTTCAAGGTTATTTGGCAATATCCTATTGGGGGAAATATTTCAAAGATAAAAGAATTTCAAAGATGCTTTATAAAAGATTTTCAAAGAAAAGGTTTTTCCTAAATATTTTAGAAACTTTCCGATAACCTGGATAGGTTATCGAGGATTCGATTTTGGATTTGTTTTTCACTGAACGAAAAATAAGTACTTATGAAAGTGAATCTAGAACGCGAGACGTCGCCTCTAGTATTCAGTGATGTGCACGTGATCTTGGATCAGTGTTAATTCGGGACTACGAGCCCTGGTTATGATATTAGGGACTTGGGTCCTAATCACGTTGTGTTGGACTGTGTCTTCTGACCGCGTGTGATGATTATGATTAAAGGTGAAGGTTGTTTTCTACGACCACAACCCTTGACTCGCGACCCACGGTCTTGGGCATTGTGATTGAGTATTCGGACTATGAGTCCTATGCTTCTGAGTTCTCAAGTGATGGGGAAATGATGATTAAGTCGTTAGCTTTGAGCAACGACAGTGAAAAGAATGAACACAAAGAAATCCTTTCAATAAAATATTTTATCATGTGCATTTCCCCAAGCAGACGTGCTATTGATGATTAAATGAGGATACAAGGTGGTATCCGGGAGTCTCATCCATGTAAACCGAAGTTAAGAGGCACATGTGGCGTTGCCGACCCCGAGACCTTAATGCATGAGGGTAAGGGGGTAAGCGCCGGGTGGGCTAGAGCTTGACCAACTCTAATGATGATTCGGTGAAATGAAATGGTGTTGATATCTCATGAGATTAAGTTAGAGCCGATGATTGAAGTGTCATGCATATTTTCAAAAGATTGAGTGTGCGGGTTTGAGACCCTTTGATATAACACTTGTTATGTTACGTATATGCATGATTTAACCGCTTATATGATTACGTGATGCATGTATCATGTGTATGGTTGTTGTGGGATATATCTTATGATGGTATCTCACCTTTACAAACATATCTCAGGTTTCTTACGGTTTGCTATTGTACCTCGGGTATTTTAGTACGGATGTGCAGAGGAGTCTTCCTAAGTCACTCGAGAGACTTAGATCTAGTTGCTTGATGAAGTATTTGATTGTGGAACGATCACGTGAGTTCTTCTCGGGAATAACTTTTAGAATGACCACTTAGGGTTTTGAGACTTAGATTATTTTGATAAGTATGTATGAGTATGGCTCGGAGAGCCTTTATTTTTAAATGAACTGTTTATGGCTCGGAGAGCGTTATTTTGAAAGCAAACTTAAACTTTCCCTTTTGGTTTTGTAAAGCTTATGGTTATGACTGTTATTTATATATATATTGTTGCTTGATTGGATTTGGTGTAACTGAAATTCTGGAGTGAAAATGTAATTATTTTAGCAGGTGTTCTTTTACCGGGATGTCCGAATTACGAGAGGAGTCTCTGTCGAAATTTTACGTAAAATACTAGCTTTTATTCAAGTATATTCTTTAAATTAAATAGGCTTGCCATACTATGATAGTAAGTTTGTGTGCCAATCAAGGCTTAGGAGTTGTGACAAAATTTTTATACCCAATTTCGACACTTGTATACTTATATAAATTATTTTCCGAAAGCACCAAAGCAAATTATCTTTTAATTTAAATTCCGCACGTGTTACTTAAGTAATGCCCTCAAGGGGGGGTGTTACAAGGTGGTATCAGAGTTGGTCGAGTCTTTCGGGATCTTTAGGGAATAGGTCTGCTAAGTTTTTGTTGTGTGATCTCTGGTTGGATTTTGTTTGAATTGTTTCTTGTTGAAGCAATGTGTGTTGACACACAAGTATATGTTTCTTGATGGTTTTCCAAGGGCTTTATGTCCTGGGAGACCTTAGATCTTGAATGTTACTTGGGTTCGAATATGACATTCGATTATCCTTGCGAATCGTGTCTGATATTCGAAACAAGGTGCTTGTGTAAAAGGTTTTTCCGGGAGTGTTCCCTGGAAATATTCTAGGTTTATGGTTAGCAAAGGACATTGATTTTTGATTGATCTAGTTTATGGATTCGGTCAGATCTTTGTCGCTTTGTGTAGGATGTTGCCTACGAAGTTAAAACGAGTTAGATGACTCATTCAACTGAAGGATCGGTGGTCTGAACCGTTGTTAGACCGAGTGTTTTCCTTGTGAAGCACCAATGTTGTGTGAAGGCTCGTGTCACCGTCTAGATTCCTGACAACTAAGTAAAGGATGAATTATGAACAAGTATTTTCTGACTTTAATTTGAAATCTGTCAGAACTCCTGAATTAGTTATGCTAATTCATTGATTTCCAGTTATTCATTTCTTTGTTTGTGAGAAGTTGTACTCACACTCCTAAATGATCCTCGATGTATTAGACATTTGAGTGAATTGGTTTAAAGGAATCGATTGGTATGGATACTTTCACATTTTGTTGAGAGAAGTGGTTATGACTATTTCTTGAGTTATAACACAAATAATTTCGTGATAGCAGAAGTTTCTTGGTGAAACTCAGTTTCGTCACTTCTATTTTTGATAGAGGTGAAAGTCATCATTTTGTAAATTCTTTGTATTAAGAATAAGAATTAATCCTCTTGGGATTAGACATTATTCACCCCTTGATTCTTTGAATCCGTTGGAAGATTCTTGTGGAAGAATGAACTTTATTAGATTCATGTTTGTAAATGTGTATTGATCATGCATTTTTACATCCACGAACCCGATGGAATGATCTTTTTCCATCTTGGATGTTCCGATATCCTTCAAATTAATGAAATTCTTTTCTATGCTTATGTGAACGTGAAATCCAGAAAAATTTCTTTTCTTGAGAAATTCTTTTATGATCACTAAGGTCATGTCTCATTGTCGTTCGAAAGTGCTTATTGTCATTGATCATCTTAATTCTACGTATTTTGCAAATGTTGTCGATGTGTGACTTATCTCATCAGATCGTGAGATGGATATCTCCACATCAAGATGTACAATTGAGACCTTCCTTATTTAGATGTTGGCATTCCTTCAATCTTTATTATGAGTTTTCCTCAAGACCCTCATGAGTCTTGTCTAAATTCAAGTGATCGTTGATCGACTAGTGAAGTCTAAATCTTCTTACGAGTTAAGATCCACAAGCAGAGTTAGTGAACCGATTATTGTATCGGAAGATTGTTCGAGACTTTGTGGAGTATCTTCAAGTATTGTTTCGGATGAAAACGGAAGTTTATCAACGTGTGTCGGTTATGTTTACTTTAAGTGTTGAAGGCTAAGTTGAGACTAAGTCCAACTAATCATCCTCAGTGGGATGGATAAGGAATGAGGTGACCTATCTTTAGCAAGGTTAGTTGGAAGATAGTGTGGTACCTAAGTTTTTGTCATCTCTATGGTAGGACGAACCAGAGTTGATAGGAGTTCCGTTAGTGTATAAATGTGAATGGTACTATGAGGACCCTTAAGTTCAACGTCGTTGAGAGAGACGATTACGATGGATTTTATCATGATCGAGGCAGATGTATCATTAAAGGAAATTAGAGTAGTGATCAAAGGTTATGGTTAATGTTGACTTCGTGAGTCCGAGGATTAACGGAAAAATATGTATGGTAGTTTTCCTTAATTTGAACGGAAATAGTAAAAAAGGAGTTCTTGAGTGAAACTAAGTAGTTAGAAAAGTTTAAGAATTATGATTTTGGATAATTCAAGTTGAAGTGATTCCTTTTGGTTGTAGTTGCATGGAGAAATGTAATCGTATTCTTTAAGATTGAAATGAATGACTATGATATAATTTGGAGTGGTGGAATATATTCAAAGAAAACTAAGACTATAATTGTGTACTTTGAGTGGAAGGTTGATATATGTGATAGAGTTAAGTGTTGAACCTGATGTTTGTCGTGAGGATAAGGTGTTAAAGAAGTTTTGCTAGTAGACAAATTTGGAGGCAAGAAGTGATTAAGTTTTGATTATGTCTTTCGAGTGTGATAAACTTTGGCGAAATGTTTATAATCTTTGAGGTCTTATTCTGGTAAATATGTGGTTGATGATCCATAGTAGAAACTGGACATTTTAAATTCAAGATTTGCCATTGGGGAGTGTCCACCTAGATTTCTTGGCTTTGTTTTGGTGCAACTCTTAGGGGTTATGGCCTTAGAGAAATTCTATTTTATCATCCCTTTTCTCGGCTGCAAATATATTAGATAAGGGCAGATATGATACAAGCACTTCCTTGCATAAGTGATAGAGCTATGTCTCCCGATGGAGGAATTGTTAGGAGTTGTGTATTTTCCTTGGACAATAGGGTAAAGTTGCATAGGAAATTTCTTAAACCAGGGATACTAACGGGGCTTGAGAACTAAATTGAAGATGAGAGTCAAATGAAGGATATGAAATCGAAGTAGGCAAAAGATCCGAGAGGAATTAAGAAGAGGACGGACTATGTTGGATGTGGTAAGATTCAATTTTGATAAGATTGAATTTCTTAGGTTCTTGGAGCAAAGGTTATCATGTGCAACTCAGGAATGTTACGACGTTTTGATTGAAGATTTGAAAGTGTGAATTTGATATGACTAGAAGAGTAGATTAAGCCCAAATGGACTAAGATTATGATTGCATCTCTTGAGTAGAAGGTTAATTGATGTTATGTAAAGTTAGTGTTGGTTTCGACGTTATCTATGAAAGTTAGATATTGGAGAAAGTTTTTCCTAATGGATTTGTATTGAGAAAGTTAAATGAAGAGATTAAGCGTTGATTTTGTTCTTTGAAGTGTAATAGACTAAGATGAAATATCAAAGGTAGTGGAGGGAATGTGGTAGTGAAAAGTCTCGAGGATAAATAAAATAGCATAAGAATTGATCTTGTTATAGTGTTATAGATGAAAGGAATGAAGCAATGAGAATACAAAGCAAGATTTTAGAGTTAAGGTATGATTACAACATCCTGTTTAGTTTTGAGCTACGAAATTTCGAGGACGAAATTTTTTTAAGAGGGGTAGTAATGTAACACCCTAGTTTTTTTACATCTAGGATTAACTATTTTATTTGGATGTTTAAATTTATTTTGTTATGTGGTTTAGTTTGAGTAATTAAATTACTCTCTTCAAATTATTTTATTGGGTGCGTTAGCACTGATTTATTTCAGTGAATGCACGCTTACTAGACAATAATTTACGTTATTGTCACTATATACCGGTACAGAAAAATATTTTAAATAATATGATTAAGAGAAAATCATTTTCATATTCTTATCCTATTTAATTTTAGAGTTAAAAATATGTTGGTTTGACATTTATCGGAGATTAAATTTTGGACGGAGTATTTTCTTAGTAGATCAGTTCAACTATTAATCTTTACTCTAACTTGAAATTCGAAAACATATCTTTATCAATCTTTATTTTTAGATTCCAAAAAGTAAAAACATGTTTATTTTAGGCTTAATATTTATCACTCATTTTGTACCCACTAGTACAAAAATCTGAAATTTCTCTCTCCTCTCCCCTTTATACTCGACGCCTCCCCCTTCTTTTCTTTTTTTCTTTCTTTCTTCTCTCCTTTTCTTCTTCTCCTTCCTCCCTCCAAACTCATCTCTTCTCCTCTTCACTTCACCTCTCTCCACCTTCATCAACCACTCTCCACCGCTTGAGCACGCCACGCCCGCACGACCTGCGCTGAGCCAGAGCGCGACCCACACGTCCGGCCCACCCGATCGTCGCGTTGTGAGGAGAATTTGCAGCGAGCTCACGTTTAGTGCCAGCACGTTACTGGTCCACGCAGCTCAGCCATATCCGCCGCCCTCTGCTTCTCTTCGGTGCTCTTCCAGCCGCCATCCATGGTGGATCTGCCATTTTGGTGTGGGTTGAGCTCTCCTTTTTCATTCCCATGAAGCTTAGTTTTGTTCATGAACCATGGCTGCCACAAGACTCCACCGCCATCGTGAGCTTGCCGGGCCGTCGAGTCAACCACCACAGCACCACCATCAAGTTGCCTTCTTCCTTGGGTAAGTGAAAACCCCACCTATTTTGCTTATATTCAAAAAGCCCCAAATTGATTTTGAAACCCTAACCCTAACCCTCTGATTTCAGATTTTAATCTTAAGATTTAAGCTTGTTTTATGAAATTAGGACTGTGAATTTGTGTTTCCCTAAACCAATTTCATTATTCTGAGTTTTCCCTAAATTTTAATAAGGAGCCCTAAACCCCCAATTTGATTTTATTTGAATTTGGGTATGTTTTTATGAAATTAATTATGATTTAGTGTAATTAGGACTCTTAATGGATGATTTCCAAAGTTCTTTTTCAAGATCTTTTAATCAAAACAAAGTTTCCTAAAAGGGTATTAGGAAGCGTGAGCTTCAAACATGATTTTCTTTAAAAATAACCTTGTTTGGTAATTAGATTAAGTGTTTAGATAAAGTTAGAATGTGTGTTTGATCATGTGAAATTGATTTCTTGATTTTTGGTTGCGCGTTGTTGGATTCCCTCTTTGAGACGTTTGACACGACTATGCTTGCTTGATGGAGTAGATAGTTACACTCTTGGAGCTAATGTGAGTATTAAGACGAGGATCCTTTACTTGTCTTCAAAGGTAAGGGGAGTTTTGCCTAAGGATATTCAATAACTGTATGCATGTGTGTAGGTGTTTAACTGGATACTTATATGATGATTGAGCTGACTTGATTATTTTATGTACTTAAACTGTTCTGCTATTATCTGATGATTGAACTGTACTTGTTCTAAATGATATAATGCATATATGTGATGAAATGCTTTCAACTGTGAGATTGCCATTACACTGATGATATACACTGTTGTTGATTGAAAGTTTGCTAAGCCAGACGTGCGTCTGTGCTCAACCATAATAAGGATTAAAAACCTTAATAAGCTTTGAATATGGAGGGATTGGTGTTCTTTTCCAAAAGCTCTTTAAACTTAAAGTACTTGTTTTAAATGTTGAAATGATTTTGGTGTACTATTGTTATACAAGAGGAAAATCCTTTTCGAACTATGTGTTTTCAAGTGAAAACTTTCAAGGTTATTTGGCAATATCCTATTGGGGGAAATATTTCAAAGATAAAAGAATTTCAAAGATGCTTTATAAAAGATTTTCAAAGAAAAGGTTTTTCCTAAATATTTTAGAAACTTTCCGATAACCTGGATAGGTTATCGAGGATTCGATTTTGGATTTGTTTTTCACTGAACGAAAAATAAGTACTTATGAAAGTGAATCTAGAACGCGAGACGTCGCCTCTAGTATTCAGTGATGTGCACGTGATCTTGGATCAGTGTTAACCCGGGACTACGAGCCCTGGTTATGATATTAGGGACTTGGGTCCTAATCACGTTGTGTTGGACTGTGTGTTCTGACCGCGTGTGATTATTTTGATTATAGGTGAAGGTTGTTTTCTTCGACCTCAACCCTTGACCGCGCCACGGTCTTGGGCATTGTGATTGAGTATTCGGACTATGAGTCCTATGTTTCGAGTTCTCAAGTGATGGGGAAATGATGATTAAGTCGTTAGCTTTGAGCAGCGACAATGAAAAGAATGAACACAAAGAAATCCTTTTAATAAAATATTTTATCATGTGCATTTCCCCAAGCAGACGTGCTATTGATGATTAAATCAGATACAAGGTGGTATCTGGGAGTCTGTCCATGTAAACCGAGTTAAGAGGCACATGTGACGTTGCCCGATCCTGAGACCTTAATGCATGAGGGTAAGGGGGTAACTGCCCAGGTGGGCTAGAGCTTGACCAACTCTAATGATGATTCAGTGAAATGAAATGGTGTTGATATCTCATGAGATTAAGTTAGAGCCTGATGATTGAAGTGTCATGCATATTTTCAAAAGATTGACTGTGCGGGTTTGAGACCCTTTGATATAACACTGTTATGTTACGTATATGCATGATTTAACTGCTTATATGATTCTGTGATGCATGTATCATGTGTATGGTTGTTGTGGGATATATCTTATGATGGTATCTCACCTTACAAACATATCGGAGTTTCTTCCGGTTTGCTATTGTACCTCGGGTATTTTAGTACAGATGTGCAGAGGAGTCTTCCTAAGTCACTCAGAGACTTAGATCTAGTTGCTTGATGAGGTATTTGATTGTGGAGCGATCACGTGAGTTCTTCTCAGGAATAACTTTTAGAATGACCAGCTTAGGGTTTTGAGACTTAGATTATTTTGATAAGTATGTATGAGTATGGCTCAGAGAGCCTTTATTTTGAAATGAAATGTTTATGGCTCGGAGAGCGTTATTTTGAAAGCAAACTTAAACTTTCCCTTTTGGTTTTGTAAAGCTTATGGTTATGATTGTTATTTATATATATTGTTGCTTGATTGGATTTGGTGTAACTGAAATTCAGGTGAAAATGTAATTATTTTAGCAGGTGTTCTTTTACCGGATGTCCGAATTACAGAGGAGTCTCTGTCGAAATTTTAAGTAAAATACTAGCTTTTATTCAAGTATATTCTTTAAATTAAATAGGCTTGCCATACTATGATAGTAAGTCTGTGTGCCAATCAAGGCTTAGGAGTTGTGACAAAATTTTTATACCCAATTTCGACACTTGTATACTTATATAAATTATTTTCCAAAGCACAAAATATCTTTTAATTTAAATTCGCACGTGTTACTTAAAGACATTATTCACCCTCGATTCTTGAATCAGCTTAAGATTCTTGTGGAATAATGAACTTTATTAGATTCATGTTTGCAATGTGTATTGACTGGCATTTAAGCATCCAATGCAACCCGATGGAATGATCTTTTTCCATAATGGATGTTCCGATATCCTTCAAATTAATGAAATTCTTTTCATGCTTACGTGGAACTGAAATCCAAATAAAATTTTCTTTTCTTGAGAAATTCTTTTTATGATCACCAAGGTCTTGTCTTTATTAAGTGCTCGACCATTTCTCGTCATTGATCATTTTAATTCTACATATTTTCCAAATGCTGTTCTATGTGTGACTTATCTCATCGATGTGAGTTGATATCTCAACATCAAGATGTCTAATTAGACCTTCCTTATTTAGATCTTGGCATTCCTTAATCTTTATTATGAGGATTTTCACAAGACCCTCAAGGAGTCTTGTCTAAATTCAATCATCGTTGATCGACTAAAGGGAAGCTAAATCTTCTTACAGAAGATCCACACAGAAAGTCAGGAACGCCGTTATTGTATCGAGGAAGATTGTTACTCTGTAGAGTATCTTCAAGTATTGTTTTAATGAAAAACGGGAAGTTTATCAAACGTGTGCTTGGCGAGGTTTTTTACTTTAAGTGTTGAAGGCTGGTTTGAGACTTAAGTCCAACTAATCATCCTCAGTGGATGGATAAGAACGAGGTGACCGGTCTATATAAGTTATGGAAGATAGAGAGGGTACCCAAGTTTTGTCATCTCATGGTAGGACCGAACTTCAGTTATAGGGAGTCTAGTTAGTGTAGTAAATGTGAATGGTACTATGAGAACTTTAGTTCAACGTTGAGAGACGATTACTAAGGATTATCATGATCGAGAGGTATATCATAAATAGAAATTAGAGTAGTGATCAAAGGTTATGGTTAATGTTGACTTCAGGTCCTAGATTAACGGAAAATATGTATGGTTTTCCTTAATTTGAACAAATAGTAAAAAGGAGTTCTTGAGTGAAACTAAGTAGTTAGGAAAAGTTTAAGAATTATGATTTTGGATAATTCAAGTTGAAGTGATTCCTTTGGTTGTAGTTGGAATGGTTAAATGAATCGTATTCTTTAACATTGAAATGAATGACTATGATATAATTTGGAGTGGTGGAATATATTCAAGAAAACTAAGCTACTATAATTGTGTACTTTTGGTGGAAGGTTGATATATGTGATAGGAGTTATGTTGAACCCGTGTTTGTCTTGAGGATAAGGTGTTAAAGAAGTTTTTGCTAGTAGACAAATTTGGAGGCAAGTATGATTAAGTTTTGATTATGTCTTTCGAGTATGATAAACTTTAGTAAATGTTTATAATCTTTAACTTCCTATTCACAGTAAATATGTGGTTGAATGATCCATAGTAGATCGACATTTTAAATTCAAGATTTGGCCATTAGGGAGTGTCCACCTAGATTTCTTGGCTTTGTTTTGGTGCAACTCTAAAGTATGCCTTAGAGAAATTCTATTTTATCATCCTTTCTTCATTTGCAAATATTGGGAGTAGTAAGAAAGAGATATGACACCGGGGCACTTCCTTGCATAGTTGATGGAGCTATGTCTTCCGATGGAGGAATTGTTAGAGTTGTGTATTTTCTTTGGACAATACGATAATGAGTATGGAAATTTCTTAAACCAGGGGATATTAATGGGACTTGAGAACCAAATTGAAAATGAGAGGCAAATGAAGGATAGGGAATTTAAGTAGTCAAAGGATTCAAGTGGAATTTAATAAGAGAGCGAACTATGTTGGATGTGGTAAGATTCGAATTTTGATAAGATTGAATTTTCTTAGGTTCTTGGAGCAAGGGTTATCAGTGCAACTCGAGGGAATGTTCCACGACGTTTTTGATGAAGATTTGAAAGTGTGAATTTGATATGACTAGAGATGGTATTGAGCCCCAAATGGACTAAGATTATGATGTGCATGCGAGTAGAAGTGTTAATTGATGTTATGAAAGTTAGTGTTGGTTTTAGACGTTATACATGAAAGTTAGATATTGAGAAAGTTTTTCCTAAATAGTTTGTATTGGAAGTTAAAATGAAGAGATTGGCGTTGATTTGTTCTTTGAAGTGTACAAGACTAAGATGAAATATCAAAGGTAGTGGAGGGGAGATGGGTAGTGAGAGAGTCTAGAGGATAAATAAAATAGCATAAGAATTGATCTTGTATAAAGGTTATAGATGAGTTAGTGAAGATTAACTGCAGTAATACAAGCAAGATTTTCAGAAGTTACAGGATGATTACAACATCCCTGTTTATTTTGAGCTACGAAATTTCGCGACGAATTTTTTAAGAGGGGCAGTAATATAACCCTAGTTTTTTTACATCTAGGATTAACCTATTTTATTTGGATGTTTAAATTTTATTTTGTTTGTGGTTTATCTGGTGTAATTAAATTACTCTAATCAATTATTTTATGCGTGCGTTAGACAGATTTTTTGAGAATGCGCTTACGGCAATAATTTACGTTATCAGCATATACCGATATAAAAATATTTTAAATAATATGATTAAGAGAAAATCATTTTAATATTCTTATCTTTTAATTTTAATTTAAATATGCTGGTTTGACATTTATCCGGAGATTAAATTTCGCGGAAGTATTTTTTTAGTAGACGACCAACTATTAATCTTACTCTAACTGAAATTCAAAACATATCTTTATCAATCTTTATTTTTAGAATCCAAAAAGAGTACGTTTATTTTGTGTCTAATATTTATCTACGATTTGGTACTATCCTTTAAATAATTCACGCTTAAAACCTAAGCTTCCTCTCTTTTCTCTCTCTTTCTCTCGCGCCCATCTCTCTCTTTTCCTTATCTTCTCCTGTCTCTTTTCTTCTTCTTTCTCTCTTTTTCTTCTTCTTCCTCCCACCTCAACTCATCTCCTTACTGCATTTGATGGCTCGCGCCACCTCGGGAGACCCCAACCTGGCGTAGGTTCCTGGGACTCGGGAAGAAGATGGCAAGGCTGATCCGACCTCGCTTTCGCCCTACTGGGTAAGGCCTCGCTACAGGTGTGTCGTCCGAGTCCCGTCGCCAGCCGTTTGATGAGAGAGACGAGCAAGCACGGGAACGCGCTGTACGGGCGAACTGTCTTGTTTGGCTTGGGTCGCGACCCCATGGGGTGACACCTCCCACGTAGTAGTCCTCCATCCTGTGTATCAGGACTCCCAGCAAACCACCACACTCTTCTTCCTTCACTTTGAGAAATAGTTTTGCCTCAACCTCTCTCGTTGTAAATCCCCAAATTGATTTGAACCCCACCTTAACCCCTCCGATTTTCTGATTTTAATCTTAGAATTTAAAAGTTGTTTTTATAGAGATTGGGATGCATGTAGTTTGTGTTTCCCTAAACCAATTTCATTATTCGAGTTTCCCTAAATTTTAAAAATGAGCCTCAAAACTCCAAATTGATTTATTGAATTTGTGTGATGTTTTACGAAATTAATTAGGATTAGGTGATATTAGTAGACTTGAATGGATGATTTCCAAGTTCTTTTTCAAGATCTTTTAATCAAAAAAAGAAGTTTCCTCCAAAGACAGGAAGGTGAGCTCCAAACATTTTTTTTTAAAAGTAACCTTGTTTGTTAATTGGATTAGTTGCCAGTAAGATAAAGTTATAATGTTAAGAGTTTTATCACGTGAACATTGATTTCTTGATTTTACCTGGTTGTATGCGATTGTCAGATTTCCTCTGAGGGCGTTTGACACGGGGAGGCAGGCTTATTCAGTGATGGAGAGATAGTTACACCTCTTGGAACTAATGTGAGATTGCACGGGGATCCTTTACTTGTCTTCAAAAGGTAAGGGGGATTTCACAAGGATATTCAGATCAGGCTTCTACAGAGTAGGTGTTTAACCGGATACTTATATGATGATTGAGCTCACTTGATTATTTTATGTACTTAAATCTCAAAGCATTATCTCGATGATTGAACTGCATTTGTTCTAAATGATATAATGCATACATGTGATGAAATGCTTTCAAGCTAGGATTGCCATTACACCGATGATATAAATCGTTGTTGATTGAAATTTTAAGCCGTGACGTGCTCCGTCGTGCTTCAACCATAATAAGGATTAAAAACCTTAATAAGCTTTGAATATGGAGGGATTGGTGTTCTTTTCCAAAAGCTCTTTAAACTTAAATTACTTGTTTTAAATGATGAAATGATTTTGCTGTACTATTGTTATACAAAAGAAAATCCTTTTCGAACTATGTGTTTTCAAGTGAAAAACTTTCAAGATTATTTGCAATATCCTATTTGGGAAATATTTCAAAGATAAAAGAATTTCAAAGATGCTTTATAAAGGATTTCCAAAGAAAAGGTTTTTCCTAAACATTTTAGAAACTTTCCCGATAACCTGGATAGGTTATCGAGGATTCGTTTGGATTTGTTTTTCAACGAACGAAAAATAAGTACTTATGAAATCGAATTCAGTACGCGAGACGTCGCCTCAGTATTCAAAGGATGCACGTGATCTTGATCGATGTTAACCGGGACTACTGTGCCCCGGTTATGATATTAGGAACTTGGGTCCTAATCACGTTGTGTTGATTGTGTCTTCGGACCGCGTGTGATGATTATGATTAAAGGTGAAGGTTGTTTTCACGACCACAACCCATGACTATGCCACGGTCTTGGCATTGTGATTGAGCATTCGGACTATGAGTCCTATGTTTCCGAGTTCTCAAGTGATGGGAAATGATGATTAAGTCATTAGCTTTGAGCCTGACAGTGAAATATTTACACAAAGAAAAACCTTAAAAGGAAAGTTTTTATTCATATGCATTTCCCTGGCAGACGTGCCTTTGCTTATTGAGGATACCCCGGGGTATCGGAGAGTCAGTCACATTGCTAGCTGTTTCGTTAAGGGCATGTGGCGTTGTCTGACCAAGAGGCCTGGTGCATCAGGATGCGGTGGCGACAGCCCGGTGGGCAGAGCTTGACCAACTCTATCTTCTCCAGTGATAACCTGGTGTTGTGATCTCATGAGATTAAGTTAGAGCCTGATTTTGAAGTGCCATGCATCTTTTCGAAAGATTTGACTGTGCGGGTTTTGATGCCCTTCGATATAACACTGATATATTGCATATGCATGATTTAACTGCTATATGATTCCGTGATGCATGTATCATGTGTACGGTTGTTGTGGGATATATCCATGATGGTATCTCACCCTTACAAACATATCGGGTCTCTTCTCTGGTTTGCTATTGTACCGGGTATTTTAGTACAGATGTGCAGAGGAGTCTTCCTAAGTCACCGAGACTTAGATCTAGTTGCTCGATGAAGTATTTGATTGTGGAACGATCACGTGAGTTCTTCTCGGGAATAACTTTTAGAATGACCAAGCTTAGGTTTTGAGACTTAGATTATTTTGATAAGCACGTATGAGTATGGCTCAGAGCCTTTATTTTTAAATGAAATGTTTATGGCTCGGAGAGCATTATTTTGAAAGCAAACTTAAACGTTCCCTTTGGTTTTGTAAAGCTTATGGTTATGACTTTATTTACATATATATTGTTGCTTGATTGATTTGGTGTAACCAAAATTGGAGTGAAAATGTAATTATTTTAGCAGGTGTTCTTTTACCGGATGTCCGACTACGAGAGGAGACTGTCGAAATTTTCGTAAAATACTAGCTTTTATTCAAGTATATTCTTTAAATTAAATAGGATTGACATACTATGATAGTAAGTCCGTGTGCCAATCAAGGCTTAGGAGTCGTGACAAAATTTTTGTACCCAATTTCATACACTTATATACTTATATAAATTATTTTCCGAAAAGCACCAAAGAAATTATATTTTAATTTTAAATTCAGGACGTGTTACTTAAGTAATGCCCGCGGGGGGGGCGTTAGATATCCAACACGAGAAATCTGTAGGATGAAGAATTTCCTACCTTCACAGGACATTCTCTAGTATGCCTAGAGAGTCCTAATTGAGCCATCCGCAAATTTTAAGTGAGAATTTGAATGGTCTCAACTCTTTGCTTCCCAACCTTTCCATGATATGAGGGGCATCAAGCTCGACTAGCCCCTAAGTCACATAAGGTTTAGTCGATTTGCACTTGTTTAATTGGAGTGGCGATAGAAAAGCTACCGGGTCTTTCATTTTTAGGAGGCATATTAGATTTTTTCATGACAATTGGCTCCCGCTTAAGATCTTAGTTTCTACTTCCACTTGCTTTCTCTTGACCAACCTTTGTGGGAAAGGTATTAGGGTTGGTACTGGTGGAGGACATACTTTGGTTCCGCTCTTCATTTTCGCCATGTCCTTTCTCTCGGTTCCACGTCCTTTTCCCCACCCCAAGCTTATCATCCTCAGGTACGGCATTACAATGCTCAATGGATTAGCTCTGGTCGACCCGGGAACGCACTTTAGCTCTAGTGTATGTCTCCGCTTATTGGGCAATTTGTGTTTCTAAGCATCTTGTAGTGGATGGCTAAGTTGTCTACCTTGGATGCTAGCTCTTTTATTGCCTCGTTTCTCGCTTCTGCCTTTCTGTTGTCTAAACTCCTCATTTTGTTTTTGTTTGAGTTTCAAATAAAACTTTCCAATAAAGACTCGAAGTTTAGGATCATTGCACTCGAGGATACCCCGTGGGGGTTTCCTATTACCTTGCCCCTCTTGGTACTCATGGTTCGGAGTGTTCTGTGAGTTGCCGTAGGAGAGGGGTGGTTGTTCTTCCTTTGGTTGTAGGGATTTGGGGAGCATAATTGGGCAACTTCGGGTTTGTGTCGTAGAAGTTGTGACAGCGCTCACTTGTTCCCCGAAGAGTTGGATCCATGAGCAATACACGTGGGCACTCCATGATGTCGTGGTCCCCGCATTCCACAAATGTCACAAACAATGTTAGTAGCTTTATTGCACTCACATTAGCCCTTCAGCCGATCAAACGCTTATTAAGTGAGTCTATTTTTGACATTATAAGATCGGGGCTATTAACTTCAAACTTACCCCCCAAATCTTGTTCAGTTATTACTCTTCTCGAACCCCATTGGTGGTAGTTGGTGGCCAGTTTTAATGATGTTGAATGCCCCGGTGGAGAGGCCTATTCATAAAGGCTCCACCACCAGTAGAATCAAGTGACACCTTCAAGAGTAGTCCAATCCATTATAGAAGGTGTGCACTAGTAACCACCTCTCAAGTCCATGGTGTGGACAAGACTCAGCGAGTCCCTTGTAGAGATCCTAAGCTTCGATAAGGATTCTCCGTCTTTTGGAAGAAGCTGGTGATATGGGTTCGGATATAGGCCGTCTTGGATGGAGGGAAGAATTTCTCCAAGAATGCCCGCTCAGTTGGTCCCAAGTAGTCAAGGTGTTGGCGGCAATTGCTTTAGCCAAGCCTTTGCTTTTCCAAATCGAGACGAGGGAACAACCTTAGCGTGCTAAGATCGACCTGGCACCATGAATCCCAATTGCACTGGGTGAACTCCAAGAATGTTTCTACGTGATCGATCATCCTCCGAGGGCAATCCTCCGAATTGGTGTCGCCTAATGATAAGTTCCTTTGGCTTATCTAGTTTTATAACTAGATGGACTGTGGTTTTGTGCAAATTATTCGAGTTCAATCTCGTTTTCGCTTCAAATTTGGCCTTGTTTTGTTCCCAAGCAGATTTTTTAATCGTTCTAGGCATTGTTAGTAGTTTTTAGTCTATTTTGAATAAATTACGCTTTTTGTGTCTTTTTATTGTTTGTTAGAAGTGAAGCTCCCGGAGTCAGGAAAGTCAAGAATAGTGGAAATTACCATTCTCGAGATGCTCGCCCGCGAGTGGATGCTCGCCACGCGAAGTCGAAGACCATAAAAGCGGTAACGCTCATCAATTCTGTCTCGCCTCGCGAGAATATTCTCGCCTCACGAATAATGAAGCCTCGCAAAAGAGAGACCATCACGGCCTAGCCGTGATGAAGGTAACCTGGATGATAAGGTTTGAAGTCTCGCCCGCGAGGAAGTCGCCCATGAGAGTTTGAAGACCCCGGAAGACAGAGACCATCACTGCCAGCCGTGATGAAGGTCACACGGCGTGACAGATTGAATTGGAAGACCTGCCTTCGAATACACTCTAGCCTCGCGAGAATCCAAAATTGGAAGCGCGCTAAAACTAATGTTCGCCTCGCAAATATGGTTCGCCTCTGCAAGTACCCGAGAACCGTAATCCTATTTATAGGCCGATCGATCGGATTTGGGGAAGTTGGTTTTTCCACTAGTTTTAGATCGATTTTGTGAATCCTTGTTATTTTGGAGTCAGGCTCTCTCTTCTTTTTTTCTTATTTGATATGGTGATTATGTCGGATTGTTTGTAAGCGTTGTTACGATCGTGAAGAACTAATCCCCCTTCGCTCAGTGGAATCAATGAAGCCACCCAGGCGATATAGGTTCATGTGATGTATGCTTTTCTTCCCTTTTCTCACACTAATGTTTTCCAATTGATTTCATTTGTCGATTATATGTTTGCTGATCGACTAGTTAAACGTGTTGAGGCTTAGATCCGCCGATTCACGTTTTTAGAACTTGAATTGGGATCATCGACGAATATTGCACGACGGTGGGCAGGAGATCTATGCAACCTTATGGGAACACCGACCAACAGTTCGAGGATTAGGATTACGAGACTTAGTGAGTAATTAATCCAAATCATTGAATACGTCCTATTGAGCACTACAAGGAATTTAGGAGAAATGGGGTCCCGCTGACATTGTAATTGAACCTAGGAGGAATACATCATCACTGGGTACTATGCATGATTGAGTGTGGGTGGATTTGAAACCCTAGATACTTTAATTTCAGATTTTAATACCTTAGATTTAGTTGATTCGTTATTTGAATTGCGATCTTAATTTCTCTCTCACAATAACTTTCCTCGCTAACCAAACTTATTAAATTTCTCGTGAATTGGTAGAATTGGTAGCCCAATCCTTGTGTTCGACCTCAAATTCTTACCGTGTTTTTATTACTTGTGACGACTAGTGACTTATTTGCTTATGACACATCAACAAGTTTTTGGCGTCATGACGGGATTGGCACAACCAATTTTCCTAATTTTAGGGAATTTGATTATTTGGTTAAGTTATTTTTATTTTTATTTTTATTTTTACTTATTTTTAATTTTATTTACTATTATATCTCTCTCTACTTCTTTGATTCCACTTGGTCTTGCCTTGTTTTATATGCGAGGTACGAAGGAATGCTTCCGTGTTGCGAATATTGTAATGGAGACCATGACACTTGGAGTCGTCCCGTTCTACTTCTCTCAAGAATATGTGGACTCATGCCATAATTTCATGACAACGTGCACTCCCGTGACAACTATCGGAGTCGAATCAATATAGAGGTTATATGAGTAGAGACCATCCGGATTTCGTTTGGAGTAATGCTGGCGATGGTCAGCTTGGCAACCACAACCTCAAAGAACCGGCAACAACAACCTCAACCGGATGGTGGGGAAGACAACCTTGGGAGTTGGCTCTTGAGAAGCTGAATGCAGTTGAGAAGTTGGCAATCGATTCAAGCACAACCATTGATAAGTTGGCCACTCACACAGTGGCCGGTAATCCGAAATCTAGAGATGCAGATTGCCCAACTCGCAGTAAATAAATGAACGCCTCCCGTAGACTCTCCCGGGTGATACCGAGAACAACCCTAAGAACCAATGTGACGCAACTAGTTCTCGAGAAGTTGAGGAAGAACTACCACATGTTGAGGAAGAGTAACCCTTGAGGAAGAGAGTTGGCGTTGGCAAGGCACCTGAGCAAGGGGTAGAGTTCAAATTGAAGATGAAGTGGTAGAGGATTTCACCATGCTTGCCAAACAACTCCGAAATTACCGCATTGGATAACTATGTTGGCTTACATGAAGTGTGGACATTGGTAAGTTAGACCCTCCCACTTGTCCGGCATATCCGAAACACCATTTGACCTTGAGAGAGAAGCCAGTTCATAATTACAGAGATCAATGGAATTTTCGCACACCAAGAGGTGGGAATCATGGATAGAGTCGTATTGCTCTGGCAGCTATTTCATAAACCATGGGATCCGGGTGGAGGATCTCCATGATAAGCATCTTGGCCCTTGTGCCACGATGCTATGGGATCCGGTGATGCGACTTGAGTCATGCTCCTGACGTTAAACAAGCGCTACCGGGAGGCAACTCAAGCTAGATATCCTTTATTATTTTTAAGTCTTTATTTTCTTTCTTTTAAAAAAATATAATAAAAAAATAGTATTGATTCGCCACGCGAGAGACACCTTCGCCTCGCGATTCGGGCATCACCAGCCTGAAATTCCTGCATTCGCCCAATCACTACGCCCGCGATTCCGGGAAAGGTGAAGAACAATTTTCCGGAATACATCCTCGCTGAACATTGTCTCATGCCGCGAATCCGCAATTATGGTTTTCAATTGGGGGGAAAATTTTAAAATTCACGCCAAGGTAGTCTCGCCCGTGAACGGGGAAATTATATAGCCCCACGAGGAGGGGTCGCAAGGGCATTCACGCGACCTTCCCTTTCCTTCCTCCTCTCCGAAGTTCTCTCTTTCTCTATCTCTCTCTCTCTCTCACTCATCACTCATAACTCATAAAAAGACTCTACCTCACACCCTCATTCACTCTAACACGCCACAAAGATTCGCTCCGCAAGGTAAGTTCATCTCCTTCCCCTGCTCATGCCTGCGGAATTCGAATAACCACACCACACACTGCACTAAATGTATGTTATCTATCGGTAGTGGGGTAGATGCCATGTTCAGAACTGATCTAGTTTAAGGAATACAACTCGTGCATTGTCTCGCTCTAAGTGTGATAAATGCAAGAGGATACTGTCGAGGTTCCTGCATATCTATATGATAGGACAAAGGGGGGGATTAATACTTGTATTTATGATGTCGTTGTGTGTATATTCGGAATGCCGATTATAAACTCGATCGGACTTTTCTAATTTTCGTATGGCTCCTCCTAAAAGCAACCTCGCTAAAAAGCAATGGTCAAGCGCAAGAAGCGCGCACCGCTCCTGGGGATGACGAGGCGCTTGCCTTGGTCGGCACCTCCTCTAGGGCCACCTCCTACTCTCCGGCCTAGCTTCTCCCGATCATGGGAGCATTAGAACCTGGGTGGTGAGGAAGGAGATGGTTCTAGAGAGGCGTGTCCCTCGTGGGCAACACCTATGCCACCATCTCAGAAAGCGTATTCGCCACCGAGGTCGGGGATGTTGGCTGAATCTTCCGCACTGGTATTGATATCCAACCGGGTGCAGAATTTTATGCCAACGCTCAAACTCGAGGTCACAGTTCGAGCTGCGTGCAATGGAGGTTGGGGTCCCCATCACTTTCACCGCTTGGATATTAACTCCTGGCAGGGATCCCGATCGAGAGGAGCCCCCGCGACTATGAGCACCTCCCAAGAAAGGTAAGAGTCCTCGCTCAGCTATCTTAGACACATGCTGTGTCCTAGGAGCCGCTCGGGAGGCGGGGACATCGGGAACCTCCTGCGGCTGAGGAGGCGGGACCTCACCCCGTAGGCTAGGGTCTGCAGTCGGCTTCTTTACACGCCAACCTTCGAGTGAGCTCGCATGAGTCCACTTGGCCACCGCCGGCAGCCCACCTCCTTTACGGCATTATGACAGTCGCCGATGAACGTAGGGGAGTTATCGCCTGCACATTCGGATGAGGGCGAACTCCCGAGCATTGAAGGAGAGCCTGGCACGGGCTTATCGATCACAGAGCTTATTCCTTAGCCGTGGGTACCACAGTGAAGTAAGTCATGGAGAAGGTGCCGAGGCAGCCCATCGCACTGTGATTATATCCCATGGTTTCTGCTATACACCTCGTGGCGCACCTGTGAGGCCACCACCGCTACCCACTCGAGAGGCCACGATCACCGGACATGGCTCGCTGTTCTTGCAACGAAGAAGGCGTGAGGCGGATCGAGGTGTTGTGTGAGTTCTTCAGGAGATGGCGTTGGCCCGGCCAGGAGAGGTGGTGCCCGGATACCCCTCCGAGGAGGAGCCTCCCCTCTTCGGTGGGGTGGCAGGACTACCTTTGGGGACCAGGGAGCTATGCCACGTGGGGCACCGGGATCCGAGAGGACGAGCAGCACCGTGAGGACCAGGGTGACCCTGGATCGACATCGATTTCGATCATTGATCCAGCCCCCGCACTTTTAACGATAGTTCTAGCTAGGATTCGATTTGGTTGTACATTATTGTGCTAGCTAGAAACTATTTTTTATCGACTATTTTACGGGCAAACTTGGATGACTGCTTATTTATTCTCGATATATTATTGCTTAACGCTCATGTTTGTTTGTGAATGGAACTACATGGAGTGCTCTGAACCTGAAGGGCCAATCATTTGGGCAAGGATGAGGTCGAACTAACCCGGCCGTGAAGCTGGGTAGTAGAGTGAGATGAAAATGGAAAGGAAGTCACCCGAGAGCACGGGTCCGGCGGGCCCCATTAAGATAAAAATTTTCTTTACCCTTCACTTGTTTTATTTTTGTTTTTGTTTTTGTTTTTGTTTGTCACCTCTTGAATAATTTGAGAAGATCAAGAGTTTGTGTATGAATGTCGTGTTGGCAAGCTTGTTGGATATTAATTAAATTGACATAGATTGATTGCATGAATTATTTTGACCATTGATGATTTCCCCCTAGGTTCAAATTAGAAAATTTTATCCCCACTTAAAATTGAAAACTCGAACTTTGAGAATTTTGTTGTGATTACCTGATTTATGATAAGCTTCAGTGAGGGGGCACACACTAGAATCATATCTCGGTCAAACAATTTGCAAAATGTCCAGTGAAGATTTGAGCCTCCAACTTTGTTTTTGATTGGGTGAATCACCGTTAAGTTGCACTTTCCGATTTGCTTGAATCTCTTCATGGTTTGCAAGTTTATGTGTTGCATCAAATGATTTAGGCAATTTTCTTTGAAAACTACTTGGCCTAAAAAGAACCATCCCGAATGCATGTTCCCTAGTTAGCCACATCGAGTCCAATTAGCCTATTGTTTCTTGATGACCCTATATTACAAGTCGAAATGCAAAAAACCATGTTAACCCGATCTTAGGATTAGGAGAGCATGGAAGTGAGCAAGAGAAAGGTTGTGAGAAACTAAGTTTGGGGTGGCTACAAGGTGATGTGTCATATTGGAGGTGAGAAAGAGAAAATAAAGGTTGAAACCCAGGCAAAAAAAAAAAAAATCAAATAAATTGCCTAAAGAAAAGGGGCAAATCAAAAGATTAGCAAGGAAAAAGCTGAATACCCGAGGCAAAAAGAAAAATGGAAAAGGAATTTGAGTGGAATATGTGTAAAAAGGTTCATGCTCTCTAGTTCTTAGGGACTTAAGCTTAGTATCCTTGAATATTCTACCTCACCAGTGCCCCATTACAACCTTTATAAAGATCTTCCGATGTTGCATGCATGTTTCGTGGGAACCATTGTTGAGATGAAAATCAAATCCATGGGAAGTGCTCTTGATACGTGAAATTGAGTGAAAAGTTGATAGCCTTGACGAATTTGAGCGAAAGTGAAATTTACATACCTTGTGAGGAAGGCAACTGTTTGAAATTCGTGATCTTCCTTTTGTGTGTGACTTTGATCCTCAACTTAGATTAATGATTGCATGAATGATTGAAGTTCTCAATTGTTTAAAGTAAATGAATGGGGATTACATTGATGCAAGGGGAAATCATTGGAGAAAAATTGTTTTTGAATGCATGAAATTTGTGCGAAATCGATTGATTCCTTAAGCTTGCCAAGTCTTGAGTCGTTTTTGATTTTTAGTCTTGCGGGGACAAGCAATGTTTAAGTTTAGGGTGTTTTGATAAGCCTTTGGCTTATCTAGTTTTATAACTAGATGGACTGTGGTTTTGTGCAAATTATTCGAGTTCAATCTCGTTTGACCAAATTTGGCCTTGTTTTTGTTCCTAAGTAGACTTTTACTGCTCTAGGCATTTTTAGTAGTTTTTAGTCTATTTTGAACAGAATTATGCTTTTGTGTCTTTTTATTGTTTCGTGTTAGAAGTAAGCTCCAGAGTCAAGGAAAGTCAAGAAATAAAGGGAAATTACCATTCGGGAGATGCTCGCCCCACGAGTGGATGCTCGCCACGCAAGTCCCAAGACCGATAAGCAAACAACGCTCATCACTCCCTTGCTCGCCCGCGAGAATATTCTCGCCTCCGAATAATGAAGCCCCCGCAAGACAGAGACCATCACGCCTAGCCGTGATGAAGGTAACGGCCGTGATGATTAAGGTTTGAAGTCTCGCCTGCGAGAGTTTGAAGACTCCTGGAAGACAGAGACCATCACGCCCAGCTGTGATGAAGGTCCACACAGAGTGATTGAAGTTGGAAGATCGACCGCGGAATCACACTCTAGCCTAGCGAGAATCCAAAATTGAGCGCCAAAACTAATGTTCGCTGGTGAAATATGGTTCGCCCATGAGCGCACCGAGAACCGTAATCCCTATTTATAGGTCGTTTGTGGATCGATTTGGGGAAGTTGGTTTTTCCACTAGTTTTTTAGATCATATTTTGTGCTAATCCTTGTTATTCGGAGCCTGCCTCCTCTTTCTTCTTTTTCTTATTTTGATATGGTGATTATGTCGGATTGTTTAGGCGTTGTTACGATCATGAAGAACTAATCCCCTCTGCCTAGGGAATCAACGAAGCCACCCATGGCGGTATAGTGTTGATGTGATGTATGTTTTTCTTCCGTTTTCTCAACTAATGTTTTCCAATTCTGATTTCATTGTGTCGATTATATGCTTGCGTGATCAACTAGTTAAACGTGTTGAGGCCAATCACGATTCACGTTTTAGAACTTGAATTGGGATCATCGATCGAATATTGCACGACTAAGGTAGAGATCGGCAACCCTTACAGGAACACTAATTAACAGAATTTGAGTGATTAGGATTATGAGACTCTAGTGAGTAATTAATCCAAATCATTGAATACGTCCTATTGAGCACGATAGTGAATTTAGAGAAATTGGGGGTCCCTTTGACATTGTAATTGAACCCAGGGAGGAATACATCATCACTGGGTACTATGCATGATTGAGTAGGTGGATTTGAAACCCTAGATACTTTAATTTCAGATTTTAATACCTTAGATTTAGTTGATTCATTATTTGAATTGCGATCTTCAATTCTCTCTCACAATAACTTTCCTCGCTAACCAAACTTATTAAATTTCTCTGAATTGGTAGAATTGGCAGCCCAACCTTGTGGTTCGAATTTAAACTCTACCGTATTTTTATTACTTCTTGACGACCGCGGCACACTTGGCGATGACACATCAACACCTAATCATGTTGATTAGCATAAGCGGTATAGTGTAGTTTTCCGCCTCATCCTGGCTTGGCAATCCCGGGCCAGAAACCCCGAGCATTGGGCTGCGTAATCCTTCAATGGTTTCAGATCCAAAATGATTGCCATGAGTGGAATGGGACTCAACCTTTCTCTCTCTCTTTGTAGTCTCCCGTACGTGAAAGGTCCTCTCGATTTCTCGGATCAACCTCACCAAGGGTCCCAAGACTTAGGATCTTTGCATATAACACACGAGAGAGATGGATACACTAGAAGGAAAGAAATTTGTTTTTGTTTTTTTTTTCAAATATAAAAATTAAATAAAAATAAAAGGTCTAGAAAAATCAATTTAAAAATTAAACTGAGATTCAAACACAGCTCCCTCCCAGCAACGACGCCCAAAAACTTGACAAGCGTGGCGACGCGACGCGCGCGGTGATTCCGGCAAGTGCACCGATTGTCGCCAAGTAATAAAAAGATATCGATCCCACAGAGATTGTGATCCGAATCGCAACCAATTTTAAAATTAGTAACTGGACTATAAAAACGCTTTTGTATTTTGAAATGGTTTTGAATTTTTGAATTAAGAGATAAAACAAACAGAAAAAAATAAAATAGAAGTAAATTGTTTATGGGTTTTTAGATCTAAATGGATTCCTAGGGATTTGGGTTACCCACGAGGTCATTGATGTTACCAATCGATTTACCCTTGTTAATTAAACGAAATTGCCTTGAAGGCGAGTCTATCCTCTAATAGTTTAAGCTCCTCTCGAGTTACGAAACCGTGCCCAATTGACCCAACCCCTACTCTCGTGGTAGTCGATCTCGGAGTGGACCCCTGCGTTTCGTGACAACCCGTTGATCCTCGAGGGACGGCTTCTAACTCTCGTGATTTCAGTCCCAAGTCTAACTCTATAGATCCAACACCTAAGTTCACCGCTAGGTTCCTCCTTAGAATGCCTATGACACACAAACAAGTGGCCACCGAATTTACGAGTGATTCAAACACTAGAAATCGATCTAAAACAAAATCGTAATTAACAAAGATTTTACATCAAATTAACATCATAAACAAAACCGGGCATAGCCCCAATCCCTAGAAATAAACTACTACTCAAGCCTTGCCATGGAGATGACAAGCTTGGCTGACAACATCATGAAAATACAAACCTAATGGAGAGGAGGAAGAAGAAGATAGATCCTAAAATGTAGCCTAAGTAGCACCAAAAGTCCTCAATGTGTGTATCTTCTTCCTCGTTCCTGGTCCTTATTTATAGATGTGGGAAGTTTGAATCCCAATCTAACTCAAATTCGATCCAATTTAGTTGCTTCAGTCCAAGTAATGCTGGGTGACTTATCGGTGATGGCCATCACGGCCAGTCGTGATCGGCTTCTCGCCTTTGGCACTTTTGTAGGTTTCAGATCTTTCGCGACGCGAAAGTCCCGCCGCAATGTGAGACTTCTTTTCATAGCCCCCGATAGGGAATAACGGCAAGGCCGTGACGGCTCTCCGACTTGTGGAGGTTTTTGGTCACGGCCGTGATGGACATCACGCCAGGTCCGTGACAGATTCTCGACTTCAGCCTTTCTTCCTTTTCGTCTTGCTCGATCATGGCCGTGATGGGCTCTGTTTGGCTCATTTGCTTCACTTTTCAATCTCCATTTTCATCCAAACTCCATCATGGTTGATCTTGAGCATTTTACCCTTGATTTCTCGCAAAACAACACCACGAAAACTGCCTTACCCGCTCCAAAGGAAAATTAACAAAAATAAAATTAAATATGCCTAAACTACATGAAAATGCTTGTAAAATGATAGACAAAGATGATGTGAAATCACACTCATCACCAATCCTTCAATATGTGGATGATACGATCTTTGTGGGGGAGGCTAGTTGGGAAAATTTCAGGGGTTATTAAAATAGTGTTGTTGTGTTTTGAGGTAGCATCGGCCTAAAAGTCAATTTCCCGAGAGAAGTCAATTTCCGTAAAGAGTAGTTTGATAGCTTTGAATGTGGAGGAGATATTCCATTGTGCAGCATCTCGTTTCCTAAATTGCATGAGAGGCGGAGTAACTTTTAAGTACCTAGGTCTTCCTGCTGGAGCTAATCCGAAGAGCTTGACTACATGGCAACCCGTGATTTTTACAAAGGAGAGGAGATTGACTTCTTGGAAGGGTAAACACCTTTCTCTAGGGGAAGGATTATTTTAATCAACTCTGTGCTTAATAATTTACCAATTTATTATATGTCCTTTCTCTAGAATGCCTCGTAAGGTGTTGTAAAAACTAGTTAGAATCCAAAGGGATTTCTTGTGGAGCGGGAGTGCAGAGAGGAAAGAAATACTCGGGGTGAGGAGGGAGGTAGTATGTAGATCAAAAGAGGTAGGAGGAATGGGGTAAAAATTTAGAGTGGTTCAACCTTGCTCTACTAGCAAAGTGGGAGATGGAGGATGTTGAAAGAGGAAGAGGGTGTTTACGGAGGTGGTCTTGTCGAGATATGGTAATTGCGGATGGAGGTGTCTTTATCCCTCTCGAAATGAATGGGGAGAGGTGCATCTGCTTGGTGGAAGGCGATTTGTAATTTAGTAAGGTTTGAATCTTGGAAAGATTGGTTTCAGAAGGAGTGCGACAAAGTGCAGAGGAATAAAACAAAATCTGGGATGAGGTGTGGGTGGGTAATAGTAGTTTGATGGAGGTTTTCCCTAGACTCTTTATAGAATTCGGAGGATAGAGGAAAGTTTATTCATCGATTTGGGGTGTGGCAGGGCCTATTTGGGTTTGGAAACTATATTGAGGAGAAGGTTCTTTAGTTGGGAGAATGTGGGTAGCGGAAGAACCTTAATCTTTTAAAATCGTTACCACTTTCTTCTTCATCGTGATGATGATTGGGTTTGGATTGTGGATGATTCAAAGTCTTATTCAACTCTTTTCGCATACAATTTCCTTTCATCCAAATGCAGCAAGGCAGAGGCAACCGGGAGTGGAGACTACGTTGTTCAAACATGTTTGAGGAATAAGGCCCCAAAGAAGATGTCTGCCTTCTCTAGGCAAGTACTTCTCAATAGGATTCCTACAAAATCAAATTTGGTGTATAGAAATGTGTCTTTGGGTGATCATTCGATTTCATGTGTTTTCAGTGATGAGTTTTTCGACGATGCGATCACCTTTTTTGACGTGGTAGAACTTCATCACAAGTGTGGACAAAAAGTTTTTGCCTGGCCGAGACAACAGTGGTACCTGCGATCCAATATTATGAATCTGTGTATTCAATTTGGTGGAATTTTAGGGGGGGAAAAAAGTAGGCAGCAAGGTTATTTGATTTGGCACATGGTCATTTGGTCACTTTGGCTTCAAAGAAACAATATAATATTCAACAACTCAGCTTGTTCTTTTTCAAGGATAATGCACTCCACCAAGTGGCTGTTCAACTCGTTTTGATTGGTGTGTGAATCCTATTAAGTGCTTGAAAGTGAGGAATTAAGGAACAAATTCAGGTTTGTCAAGCGGATGGTGGAACTATTGGTGTGGGATTCGGTTTATATAGCAGTTTTGGGGTTCTGTTTACACGAGTCTTATGTTGTGGATAATTTCATCGCTATAATGTTATTTGGATTGCTTTACACATTGGAGCAGGTCTTGTAATATCGGCCTCATTATAAATAGGGGAAGCTCCTTTTCTTTTTGAAAAGATCGGTATGTACATTAATTGGGGAGGTCATTTTGTTAACCCATCGTGCGATTAGTGGACACAGGGACTTGAAATGAGTGTTGTAATTAGTTTTTCATGGGGGTTCTTTAGCTATGTACCAACCTTAAAGCCAATTTGTGCTTCAGTTGTGGAGATATAGGAGTTATCGTGATTTGTTTTATACCTGATCGTTAACTCGGTTTGTTTTTGGTTTCTTTGTATATGGGTTGCCATGATTTTGCCATGAAAGGTTGCCGATTATGGATTGACTTTCGGGCCTCTATCCATTGGTTTAGCAGGCAAAGATTGTGAAAAGTTGAACTTATATTTGACATCACTATGATCATTAGGAAATCGGAGGAGGTTTTTATTTTATGTAAATTATTCAAGTTTTTCTTTCTGCAGTTACTATTGTTCACCCTCCTTGTTTTCTCCTCTTGTAGCATGGAGGCCATTGATGGTATGACTTTGATGATAGTCGTGTTAATCCCATCAGCAAGGAGAAGAATAAGTCTTCAGCTGCATATGTTCTTTTCTACTTAAGAGTTTTTGAAGTATTTTAACATAATGATAGGTAGCAAAAGTGTTGTTGCAACCTTGCTCCATTTTGACGCCATATAAGCCTTAGCGAACTTTAACTAAATTTTCCGGGAGCCACATATTACTAACTAACATGATGTAATTAAAATTTATATGTATTACATTTAATTTAATCAAAGTTTCAAAATAATAATGCAAAGTGACAACAAAATATATGAAAGGAAAAAAATTACCTACATTTAAAGTGCTGCTATGTGTTCTTTTTAAAGACTTAAAATCATCAATGACTAAATTAGAACTAAAAGTTTTGACTATTCCTATTAAAGACTTGAAATCACCAATGATTGGGAATGGTTTCCAAGGTTACGCTTTTAAAGAATTAACATTAAATTCATCAATCAGACTTTTAATTTGAATCTTGAAATGTTGCTCATCCATTAAAGTAATTGATCATTAGAAGGATGCTCTTGAGGTGAAGATGTTAAAACTATACAATTTTCATCTTTGTTGAAACTTTTTCTCTAGAAAAATGCATCAATTCACTAATGCTTCTTCTTAAGAAAAACTATACCACTCCTACTATATGTGACCTTATTTAATAAAAAATAGTTATATATAAATATAGAAATATAAGTAAAATAATATTTACAAATAAATGTCTTATTTTAAATGCTTAATTTAAATCATAGCCCCTCTTACCCTCTAGAAGAACAACAAACACTTGTTGATAAATTAATAAATAATATTTGTTATTATTAAAAATAGAATGTAAATAATGATATTGATTATTGATGGATTGCAAAACAAGGTTCAGTAATTTATTAGGAGGAAGACAAATGAAAGGTCATATTTCAACATTTATTAGAGAGAGAAACAAAACAAAGGAGTTAAAAATTTATTAGATAGATAGAAAGAAAAACACAAGGGTCGGAGAGGAGGGAGTGTTTCTTCTTCCTCGTCTACAACACTACACCCGTTCCTTTATACTAGCAAGTCTCGACTCCAATGCATCTCCCATCTTTCTCTCTCATCGCCCTATTTATCGCTCTCTTGATAGCCTGGGAACTCCTAAGCTTTCTTTGTCTTATGTTTCACTGCAATGATAACTCTACACTATGTTTGGATTGATGGAAAGAGATAGAATGAAATGGAACAGGAATATAATGGAGTGGTAATGCATGACCGAACATAATGGAATAAAAATCTCTGCCTTTGTTTGGATATTTCATTTAGAAGTGAGTGGGATGGAATGAATTATAACCATTTTATTCCTATTTTACCCTCATTTTGAAAAACACTAATATATTTTATTTTGAAAATATTTTTCAAAGACTCTTCTCCTAGTCACTTTCCAGAAAATGGCTTTTGATATTTCTAGCACCTTGCGTCATTGAAGTTGCAATGTTAGGAAAAACGTCCAATTTTTTTATTTTCATTTGCACAATTTTTGTTTGAAACAAATAATGGGTGGCAGACATAAAGTTTTATCGATTATATTTCAACAACTCTACTAATTGAATAAAGGAAATTGGTAATTGAACGGTTGAAGGCTCTATGTATCACTTGCCAAGAAACCAACATGACCAAAGCAACAACGACATTCATTGGGTTCTGCAGAACATGTTTGTGTTTGCAGCGTAATCAACAATAAATTTGGGTGAGGACAAAAGATAAATTTTATGATTTTAAAAAAGATTAACTTCATTCCATCCATTCCTGTTAAGACCTCAAAAGCCCGAAACACATTTGAAGTGTGAATTCTCTAAGTTTTGATGATTCCAAATATATTAATATGACTATATTGAACCATATGAAATTACTAATGAGACTGTTCAAGCGGCAGAAAAAATGGCCTTAAGATCACAAGTCTAAAACTCGACTGCCTAAAGTTTTCAAGAAGTAGTTTTTGCGACTTGTCTTAAAACCACCCTTCTAGAAAAAGGACAACTCAGCAAGAGACCAAGTCAGTTCAACGCCAAAGAACTTATCCAAGAAGATGATGTGGGAAAGTCTAACCACCAAGGTCTATCACTGGCTCACTCGCCTGAAAAATCCTTGCACACCCATCTAAAAACTCGGATCAAGATGACGCCCATCTAAAAATGAACTCTCCTCGCACCTGTACTAATCGTGATGTTAGAATAAATTCCAAGTCAACATCCCTTAATCAAGATACTTCATTTGAAAACCATGAAGACCCTCTCGACAATAGCACCAATCATAAAGAATAAAGAAATTATTCTTGCAAGATTTTAAGGAATAAAACACGCTACCTCGGTACCAAGTCACCGCTTATCACTATTGAAAGTACAAAACAAAAGTATTTTCCAAAAGGTGAACCGAGTGCTGCACCAAATGGGTAAGTTCCCCTCGCAAAGTACAAAAGCATTGCTGGTAACACCTCAAAACAATAACTCTTCGAGAAAAAGTATACTCTTTGGTCACATATGTCAAAGTCCAACGCCCCAAGCATTTAATGAACACTCGGAACGACTCTTTGGCTTCAAAGGAGTCCCCAAGTTCAGTTAAATGGGGTTACTTTCTAAAAATGTTTCTAACGGATCAATTAATTGAAGCCTTTAAATAGAGCAAACCATGAAGATGAAGACAAGATATTCTCGCACATATTCAAAGAAGCATTTACTCTGCTCATTAACTTCTTCATTCTTTCATTGATTATCTCTTCAATCATTTGATATTAACACGCAGTCTTTCATTCTCATATTTATTTTCACTCTTTGAGTGTTAGAAAAGACTTTGCAAAAGATGTATTAATTACACAAGCTCTTTTACCCTCTTAGTTTTTTAGCCTCGGAGAGGCTAGGTGCAAGAAGAATATTTGTTTGAGAGTGAGCCTCCGAGAGGCTAGGTATGAAAAGAGTACGTAATCGTAATCCTGATCGGTTATAATGGATATACTTGGTGTGCCAAGAACCGGACGTAGCCATGTTGATATTGGGGTGAACAGATAAATCTCTTGAGTGAGATTCATTTCCTAATCTATTTATTTTATTTAAGAGTTTATCAGTTTTACCTTTCAACCCTGGATTTAAATTGTGAATATCAAATCTTTATTTGACCCTTCTCTGGTTTGCGTGAGTTGTTGTTTCTAAATTAGATGTGTCACCTGTATGATATTTATTTCCTTATTTATTGCTTGTTGTGCCTGCGGAATGTTTTTTCAAAGTTGTTCAAAATGTTGGTAAACACAATTCAACCCTTCTTGTGTTAACTTTGGTTATTTTTGTTGGTATCGAGCTCACCTCTAGGTTGAGCACCTAATAGTGTAGAGGAAAAGATCTTAGAAATGGCGGAAAGTTAGCTCAAGCAAAAATCCAGCAGGAGAAAGTAATCTCATTGTCTAGACCTCATACTTTAATGGAGAGGTTACATCTATAGAAAGAAAGAAAAAAGATGAAGTGGTTTCTATAATCCACTAACTCGATCTTTGGGATATCATTGAAGAAGGTCCCTATATTCCTAAGGATGACAAAGGAGACGAAATTCCAAAAGCAAGCATGACATTAGAACGAAAGACAAAATGTCAACTCAATGTCAAAGCCGAGATATTCAATCATGTGTGCTTTTGAGCGTAGAGGAATTTGAGAAAATCTGTGGTTGTGAATCTACTAAAGAAATGTGGGAATCTCTAGCTATTGCTCATGAAGGAACTAGGAAAGCAAAGGAGACCAAAGTCAGGATGTTGGTCAGAAAATATGAACTCTTCAAGATGGAAGAAGGAGAAACCATTGGCCGGATGTATGAGAGATTTAAAAATATAATAAATGAGTTGAAATCTCGGGGAAAATATACAAAACTAAAGAGCACATTCAAAGATCCTCGTAAGTCTTCCAAAACAATGGAGACCCTCTGGTCACTATGGATATATTGAAGTTAAACAGCAAACACAAGAAGGGGGGTGGAATTGTGCTTGTTAATAATTTTCAAAACAACCTTTTAAAATAATTTTGCACACAAGGAGATTAGAAACAGAAGCAAGCACAAAGAAAAAGATCCTTTTCAAAGACTTTAACAAAAGGAATATCAAAACCCCTCGTTAGTAAGAACAAATAAAGTCAGAAGAGTTAAGAGATAGAAGAATCACACAAGATGTTTTATCCTTGTTCACTCTCTTCTAACCAAGAGCTACGTCTAGTCCCTTCTACTTGAAGGATTTTCTCCATTATTTTCCAAATAGATTAAAGTCAAGTATTCAACCCTCTCCAAGCTACAAGTATTTCATTCTTACCAAGCCTCTTTTGCTCTAACTCTAACAAAGAGATTTAATGTTTGGTCTTCTTAACTCACTAGTGTGAGGATATGACGGTTTAAGATCAGATGAATATTTTCACAATATTCAAACTAAGAAATACCGACTCTTGATCTTTAAAGAAATATGAGTATGAGTGATTGTAGTTTTATTAAAGTTAAGCTCGCAAGGTTGTGCAGTCAAGAGTGCTTCTTCAAGATCTCGGGTCTTCTGCTTATAGTGACCTTCTTTCTTCACTTGTATTTCTTCAAAGGTTACTTTGAATAATCCCATTTAGAGATAGCATTTAATGCATGATATCCGTTGTGACTGGATAGCTTGATTGTGGCAATGCTGAATAGCACTGCTGGTTATCGAGGTAGCATGAAATATGAGGCTTACTACTCTCGAGTTTTGCAGCTTGAGAACTTGTTGTTCCTCCTTTGTGAACAATCCATCTTTTTCACTCATAAAGTTGTCATCGATAGGCTTTTGCCATATCTTATTGTATGATTCTACTTTTTGCATTTCTTGATGGTACTATGTTTCTTTTACAACAAGGTAAAACATTAAAGCAGATAGGACAATAGTGAAGAACAAATATTATATTGAAATAAATATCAATCATTTGAAATAAATTCAAGAGATTCGGATAGCATTTATTTATTCGAAGATGGAGCTCATCTACTTTAAAAACTCCGTCTACTTAGTTATATGTGAGACTAGGTCCGTTTCAACAGATTATTTTGCTCGTCCAGTGACGGAGTATATCCTCTTGTCTATCAAGTCTTTGGACTTGCTATTACTCAAAGAGTTATAAAGATCTGGCCGTCTAGTGACGAGCAGCATAGAGCTCGTCTACTAGATTACTTTATTTTTCAGTTCATTTACTTCTACTAATTACTTCCGCCCGCTTACGTGGCGAGATGGAAGTGCTTATTATCAAGTCTTTGGACTTGCTATATCTAACAAGTTATTTTGGTATTCGTCTAGAAAACATATAGAACCTCGTCTACTTAAGAAAAATCGGTATACTCAACTAAATAAATAAGTAACTTTACTAAAATATTGAGCAGCCCGTCTACAAGGGTGGACGATATTTTTCAATGAAAACTTATCCCATGTTTCTTTTACTTATATTTAAATATTCCTGCATAATGAAAGCACATGTTAGATCTCAACTAACACTTTACCAAGAAAATTTAATCCTTTTGTTAGCATCAAAACTTAGATATTATTTAATCCAAAACAACTTTGGTTCCAACATATTTGCCTTGACAGGTACATATGTTTTGATAATGGACAAAAGGAACTATTCAAGTCCAAGGACTTATTTGCAAAAAATGGTGAAAAGGACTAACAAGCAAATAGTTTGGTGGAACGGACCAACAAGCAAATACAATGGGTTAAGGGAAATTTTCTTTTACTGTATTGCTTGTTTTAGAAGTTATGTAAATGGTAGTGTGTCTCTTAAGGTTAAAATCAATCACACACACACTTAAAATCTGACTTGAAAAGAAACATAAAAGGTCTTTAAACTGGAATTTATTATAATATCTTTTGACCTTTAAAGTTTTTCTAAAAACCATTTTATACGTGGAATAATCGATTATAGTAATCGATTATGCAGCTCTTAATTATGCTTAAATGAGTCTTTTAAATGTCAGATCTATTAGGTTTTTGAAATTCAAAATTCAAAGAAAAATAATCAATTATGGTAATCGATTATGCCTATTTGAACACGTTTTAAACTCAGTTTTTAAAATGGCTTTAATGTGCATTAAAATGGTATTAATCATCCATTAAGTCGTTGAGTTTGAACTCCAAATGATATAATCGATTATGGGTTTCAAAATCGACATTGCTTTTTAACCAAAAGTCAAAGAGTTCATAATCGATTAGGATAATCGATTATGCTTATTTGATTCTCAGATAGCTTTCAAACAGAGACCAAGTAATCGATTAGTGTAATCGATATGACCTTACCGCTTTCAAAATGCGCTTTTGTGAAATTGCTTAAAATAATCATTTATGCTTTCCAATAATCGATTACTACACGAGAAAATCAGTTTTCAAGAGCTTTTGACCTAATTTCACATGGTTTATTTAAAAGGTCTTTTGTGAGAAATCGAGACACAACACACACGAACCGAGCCATCTCTTTCTGAATTCTCCTCTCTTGAATTGTTCTATATCACTCTCATTTCTCTTATACTTGCATAACAAAACCTCGAGAGGCATACACACCATATAGGTGTTGTTGTAGTGCTTCAATTTGTTTCATTATCTGCACTCGTGAGTGTTTTCTCTGATTGTAAAATCGTTTCTGAATTTTTGTGAGTGTAATCTCAATGAAACACTTTTGAGACTCTTGCACAAGGGATAAGTACGTCCTGAGATTTGTGCTAAGAATTCTCTATTTTGTAAAGGTTCTAGTTGATCCTATTAAAAGATAGAGTTTATTGACACCCTTGGTCGTATTGCCTGGGGGACTGGACGTAGGCCACGTGGGTAGTTTGTGGCCAATCAGGGATATTTCGCTTGTGTCCATCTTCTAAAACCTTATTTTTATTTTTTATTTTAGCTTTACCGCTTCAAAACGATTTTTTAGTTGCACACTTTTTACAAACAGTTTTTCTGATTCTATTAAAAAGGAAAAGTTCTAATTTTATCAATGTTTTGAAAAACACAATTCTCCCCCCCCCCATCTCTTGTGTTTGGAGTCACTTGTCAATAGTCACCGTTGTATCTCGTGACAAGGATCGCCAACAATGAAACTGGATGAGCTTCTTCGAACTCTTCGCATTCATGAACAATAATTGATTGAAGATAATAATGGAAAGAAAAACAAATCCATTGCTCTCAAGGATAACAAAAAGCCTTAAGGGATTTACTTCTAAAGCTCTCAAAGTTGATGCATCTTCAAAAGAATCAAGTGAATCAAATGAGAATGATTCTAAAGATGAGGATGATGAACTTTCTTCTGACCGAAAAAAGAAAAAGCCTGGAATAAAAGAAACCTCAAGAAGGAAAAACCATTAAAGCCCTTCAACAAAGAAAAATACAACAAAGATAGTGGATCTACCTGATAGAAATGTCACTGTGTTTCTATGAATGCAAAAAGTCATGAAATATAAAAGCCGAATGCCCTCAACTCAAAAAGCAAGCTTTCCAAAAAGTTCTTCAACAAAAAAGAAGAAAGGAATGATGGCAACTTTGGAAGAGTTGAATGGAAGCTCCACTGAAAGTGAAGGAGAGGAGCATGAAGCAAATATTTGTCCTATGGCTGATACAGACTCATATTCAAACTCGAGGTACAATATGAACTTGAGAAATTGAGTGATGCATATGATGAGCTTTTTGGAAGGATCCAATGGTTTAACTAAAGCTTTCAAATCTCTTAAGAGACAGATATTAAACTCTCAAATGAGTATACATAGAAATCTCAAGAGTGTGAAAAGTTAGTCGAGGAAAACAAAAGAGGCTTAAGACCCAAAAGTCTAAAGCTAAGATCTCGCTTGAAACTCTACATTCTCAAGAAGTGGTTAAACTTCAACAGAAAGTAGAAGAGCTCACCCGATGTTGCCAAATTTGTTAATGGTAGAGAAAATCTGACTAAGCTTCCGGGAAGTCGTAGACACTCCCTTATCAAAGAAGGTTTGGGATATACCAATCAAGAACATCATAATGGATCAACAAAGTTCTCAAAAATAACTATGAAATCTGTTTCAATTAGTTCAAATAAACCTATATGTACTTACTGTGGAAAAGCTGGACATATTATGTCTAAGTGTATTCACAAAAAGAGAAAGAAGCCTTCATAGACTCCTTATACTAACAGTAAAAGGACCCAAGAAAATATGGTTACCCAAGTCCACGATAATTCTCGTTGTAGATATGCTCAATAGAACAAAACAAACACCTATCATGGTACTGTGGACAATGGATGCTAGCGACATATGATAGGAGAAAGGTCTATGTTCCTAGACCAGAACCTAATAAAGGTGGACATGTGACTTTTGGTGGCAACAAAAAAGGAAAGTTTGTTGGAGTAGGTAAAATTGGTGGTAAACCTCCCTTACCTATTATCTATGATGTTTTGTTAGTTAAAGGGCTAAAACATATTCTGCATAGTATAAGTCAATTATGGGATAGTGGGTTGTTTGTGTCTTTTTCTAAAGATAAATGCATAGTCAATGACAAGAATGGAAAGACCCTCTTTTCTGCCAAAGGTAACACAATCTTTATAAGATTGACCCCTGTCTCAATTCTCGGATCAATGTGTAACATGTTTTGGGTCTAAAGAGGATGAGAAGTGGCCGTGGCATAAGAAACTAGGATGTGTTAGTATGAAACAAATTTCTAAATTGAAAAAACATAACCCAGGTGAGAGGATTGCCTGATATTTCATTTAAGAAAGATGTTTTGTGTGATGCATGAAGAGAGGTAAGTAAGTAAAATCAAGTTTGAAATCTAGAAAGGAAGTCACCTTTCTAGACCTTTGCAAATGCGTTACACGTGGATCTTTTGGATCCTCCGCTGTAGCCACCTAGGTTGAAAGAAATATGGTTTTGTCATAGTTGATAACTATTCTAGATTCACATGGGTACTCTTCTTAGCCCACAAGGATGAGTCTTATAAGGTCTTTACAGTATTTAGTAAGAGAGTACAGTAATGATCAAGGTTTATGTATTTCTTCTATTAGAAGTGACCATGGGGGTGAATTTGAAAATGGGCGTTTAAGTTATTTTGTGAGGAAAATGGTATTTCTCACATATTCTCTACACCTAGAACTCCTAAGAAATGGAGTAGTTAAGAGAAAGAGCAGATCTCTTCAAGAGATGGGTATAACAATGCTCAATGAGAATAATCTCCTAAGTACTTCAAGCGTAAGTCATTAACACTACTTGTTATGTATAAAACATAATACCTGGTTAGACCTATCCTCCCTTATGAATTGTGGAAAGGTAGAAAACCCAACATTTCGTATTTTTCATGTATTTGGATGTGAATGTTATATTTTGAATACAAGAGATCATTTGGGAAAATTTGATTCTAAAGTAGATAAAGGCATATTTATTGGATATTCTGAAATGTCTAAAGCTTTTGGAGTATTTAGAATCAATTCATGTAAAATTTAATGATGATTTAAGGACTGATAAAGAACTATCAGATCTAGAAGATGATATTGCAGGTATTGACTTCAATCCTCAAGAAAATAAACCAGACAAGTCAAAAGTAAAACCTGGATGATGTTCCGTAATATCAAATGGGTACTCAAACGCTTGAAGAACCGAATGAGAAAAGAGGCTGAAGTTCAAAGCCTGTCATTTAGAATATCTCATTATTGGTAGTCCATCTCAAGGTGTTAGAACCGGATCTTCCTTTAAAGAAAACAACAACATGGCTTTTCATATAAGACTTAGAGCCCAAATGTACTGAAGAAGCTCTAAAAGATGAGAGTTAGATCCTAGCCATGCAAGAATAACTCAATCGACCCAAGAGAAATGATGTGTGGACTTTGGTTTCTAAACCCAAGGATAAATTAGTCATTGGAACTCGATGGGTATTTAGAAACAAGTTGATGAAGAAGGTAAAGTGGTAAGAAATAAAGCAAGAGTAGTTGCTCAAGGATATAATCAAAAGGAAAGTATTGATTTCAATCGAAAATTTTGCACCTGTAGCTAGATTAGAAGTAATTAGAATTCTTTTTGTCTTATGATGCACAACATGATATAACTCTTTATCAAATGGATGTTAAAAGTGCCTTTCTTAATGGGATAATAAAGGAGGAAGTTTATGTCATGAAACCTTCTGGGCTGAGGATTCATAAAATCGTCACCATGTCTATAAGCTTAAGAAAGCTTTATATGGACTCAAACAAGCTCCTAGAGCTTCGCATTTATAAGTTAAGCACTTTTTAATGCAAAACAATTTCATTAGAGGAAAAGTAGACACCACACTTTTCAAAGAAATGCTCTAAGAAAGATTTCATTGTAGTACAAATATATGTTGATGATATTATTTTTGATGATATTAATGAAAAGCTATGTAAAGAGTTCTTCAAGTTGAAGCTGAGAATGAGTTTGAGATGAGCATGAGGGGAATTAAATTTCTTTCTGATGTGCAAATAAAACATAAAAGTGATGGATTCTACATCCATCAACAAAAGTACACCAAGGAACTTCTAAAGAAGTATAAGATGGAAAATTCAAAGCCTATGAGTACTCCTATTCATCCATCAATTGTTTTAAACAAGGATGAGGAAGGTAAAAAGGTAGATCAAACTGTCACTGAGGTATGATTGGATCTTTATTATGCCTGATCGCTAGAAGACATGATATCCAATCCTGATTGTCTTTATGCTAGATTTCAATCGATCCTAAAGAATCTCATTATAAGGTCGTTAAAATAATTTTTAAATATCTTATTGGAACTACTAACCTTGGTCTATAATATAAGAAATCAAGATTTCAAGTTAGTTGGGTTCCTGTGATGTTGATTTTGATGGAGATAGAATTGATAGAAAAAGCACCAAGTGGAGGATGTCACATCATTGGAGAAAATATGATTTCCTGGTCAATCAAAAGGCAAAGCATAATTGCTCTCTCAATAGTTGAAGCTGAATATATATCTCGCAATGCTGTTGTTCACAAATCGCTTTGGGTAAAATATCAACTTGAAGATTATTCTATGTTTGAGCATAACATACCTGCTCTGGAGTGATGATAGTAGGGCTATTAACTTGTTTAAAAATCCCATACAACATTCTAGGGCAAAGCATATAGAAATAAAACATCATTTTATTAGAGATTGTGTGCAAAAGGTGTTTTTAAGATTAAATTTGTCAACACCGAAACCATGGGCTAACATTTTTACTAAACCTTTAAGTGAAGATAGATTTGTTTTTATTAGAAGGAACCTTAATTAACATGCATAATGAAATTGAATAAGTGCATGCTGATATGTCTGAAAATTACTTGTCTAATTATTTTTTTTGTTTAACTCATCAAATTTAGCCAAGCGTCTAATGACGTAAAAAAAGGCACTCACCAAGTCGATCCCTGACTGAGACACATGTACATTGCAAAAGTTCCCTCATTTTTCAAAAAAATGTTATGTCTTTTCACAATTGTCATTTAAATTTATTACCCTTTATAACATAACATCTCTCCTTGTTCCCAACACAAAAGCACTCATTGTTTCCTTTCTTCTCTTAAAAGCAAACAAAACGTTTTAGAAATTTTTTTACCTCTCTGCAACTTTGATTACCTCTCTAAAATCTCTTCACCTTCAAATCTCAAAAATCCCTCCTTTTCGTAAACCTTAAAACTTTTTCTTCTCGAAACATAAATGGCACCCAAAATCTTTCTTGAGACAATCGCTGAACAAGTAAACCTCACAAAGAAGTGAGATGAAGAAAGTTCATCTCGGAAGGGTTCCGAACTTCGAGGAACTCAAGAACAAGGGAATGGACGTTTAGGTGAGATTGCATTATCGGGTGGACATCCTTCTTCACGATGAAGGAAGTAGTGTATCCCCTCTCTAATTAGGGCTTCGAGAAGTGCCATGGTAACCAAGACAATCTTACTTATGATTTCTAGGGATGCTGGGATGATCATGTAATCATCACCCACGAGTCACTCATCAATTGACAAACCGCCCAAAGGAAGGGCTGGGTTTGCTTCGATTGGATGTAGCCCATTGGAGAAAAGGCTGTCAACATTGCTATATATGGAGTTCCCCGCCGTAAGACCTTGATGCCAAGTACATGACACCTAAGGCAAGATTTTTCATGTGCTTATTATTAACTTGTCATGCCTAAAACTAGGTCTATGGACCATGAGTAAAATTGAGAAATTTGTTATCTATCACCTTATTCAAAAGATCATTGATCTCATTTTTAGACATATGGAAAAGGCTTCTAAGGAAGGGAAAATAAAGCCTATCCCTATGGAATGTTGTTGACAGGGTATTTAGGGCAAATACTCCGATGTGGTGTTCGTGATTCCGTTTGGATCGGTTTTGTGGCAAAAACCATCTGATCCAAAAATAAAAAACACACGGCTTGGTTTGGTTTGGTTGACTTCCTTAAAAACTGCTCCGATCCGATTAAATGCAGTTTGGATCGGTTCGGCTGATTCGGTTTGTACACACATCATTACATATTTATATTATATCAAAGAATCAAGATTACAAGATAAATTGAACAAAATCTTGAACATGTCTATACTGCTTATATATTCATGTAATAATTTTCACAAAATATGTACAAAATAAATAAATATCATCATCAACAAGTTCCATAACATCTTTTTATATGTTTGGAACGTAGAAATAGTAAAAAGTTATGTCAAATCAAACTAGTAAGTCTTCTTAGGAAAAAAACAACAAATAAAAAAAATCAATGATTCAAAAATATAATAAATAAATATTAAATTTTATATATGCGGTTTGGTTTAGATTGATTGAGTTTAAGAAAAACAATCCAAAATTAGATTCATCCGATCGGTTTCACAAAAACAAGATCCAAAAAATCCAATAGACTTGTTTTGTTCTTTTTCGATTTTTGGATCGGTTTTTCGTTTTTTTGGATCGGTTCGATATGAACACCCTACTATGATGAATTTGATACTACTTTTGGTGTCAATCTCCGGATAGAGATCACCACTAATACCTTAACCTTGATGAAAGTTCAATTGGAAACTTTTGAAGAACATGTTGTGGAAGAATTTCAACAAGTCAAGCTAACACCGCTTAAAGCTAATGCTATGGGGCCTCTGCTGCGGCAGCTACCGAGTCTAGACCAAAGAAAGTGTCGTAGAAGAGAGAAGAGGCACACACCAAGGAAGTTGGTGAAGCTGAGGGGGAGTCTCAAGATACTCGAGATCTGTGATCCCAAAGAAGAAAAGACAACTGCAACTAAGAGGAAAGCTTATGAGCCCTTAGATAGTCTACAAGAATCAAGAGAAATTAGTTTTTGGAGGACACACCTTCATCATCACCCTTTCAATCCAAAATTCCAACACCTCCTCCTACCAAGACTCCTATATCACCTAAAACCCAGAACACCATCACCACCACCTATTGCTAAATCACCCTCACCACAAAAAGCTCCCACATCACCACCTCCATCACCATATCCGACTTGAAACACACTCGTATGAACCATCCACACCACACTCTTCTCACTCTTACGAAATCTTCGATGATGACCAAGCTCGCGATTTTGATGTCATGGAGATGTTTGAATCCCCCACCTCATCTCAATCCAAACCACCTACACCTTATTAGGTGAAGAACCAATGTTGTGGTTCCCTCGAGAAAAATCTATCCCGACCTTTTATCCGAAACTAGACATAACTCCATCCCTAAATCCACCCTACCTCCATATAACCCACTTGCAAACTATATTCCTTTTAAAATTTCTGCAGATTGTCCCTCTACAAAAGTGTTCGGCAGAGATTTAGAAGTTATAGCCTGCCTTGGAAACGGAAAGAGTCATGGCAGAGAAGGGAAGAACTCCAAGAACATTGTCAAATGGATGCCAAATCCTTCTCATCATCAAGAAGTATTCCACAATGATCAAGATTCAACCAGACTTAATGGTTCGGAAGGAAAATGGCGAGGTGATTGACATCCCCGGGAAGCAGAAGACTATCTGATTGATTTGGATGTTTACAAGTTGAAGTTCTGCAAGAGGATAGTCATTACTAGAACACCATCCGCCTTCAAGAAATATGGTGAAAACTCTAGTGTGTCCGTTAGAGAGAAGAGGAAAATCCCTACAATTGGTATACCATCCTATGCTCTTTATCCCTTTTCTCCTTCCATTCACTCTTACCCTCCATGTTTTTATTTGTAGTTTTCCCTTTCTTTCTTTTGAAATTCCTCTTGAGTCTACCACGTAATCCTAATCAATATGATTAACAACTTATTATGTCATCTCATGACTTTTTTACTTTATAACTAGCTAAACAACTCTCCACTGCAATGATGCAACTCTTAAAAGTTCACCAAATGGGTCTCACAAAATTATCATATCATTATTTATATTTATGTTTGTTTTAATTTCTATAAGGTAGTTAGACATGAATATGTAATCCTTTATTATTTTCTCTCTCTCTCTTGTATTGGGGTTCTTAAATAAATGTTGGTAACTTATAGAAACAACCATCCTTACATGTGGATATTACATCATCCCACTCCAATGGTGCATGCGACACCCTAAACCAAGATCACATGGTTACCCAATTGCAGAAATATTTCTGATTACAATGCTGGTTATTTTCGAAAGTATCATTTTCTCGATGGATGGGTACACGAAAAACGATAGTTAATTTTTTTTTGAAAGGATTTAAACAAGATAAAGGTGATGAACACCTTCGAACATGAATTGAAGACAACATATATTCATATCATGTCCCAATGAGAGCCAAGTTCCAATAGTATGTTAGGCCTTACTCAATGGCCATTGTAATGTAATTAGACATCTAGAAGATACAAGTTAAAAGATAAGCAAAAACATGGGGAAAAGGGTCCGGAACCACATCCAAAAGGTAACTCTAAAAAGTCAGAATATGGAAGACTATCCACAAAACGCCCAACTGTTACCGGATGACGCCAGCAAAGCAGGGTTCTACAAATGCTCCCACGAGACGAGATATCAGGTAATGGATCTATGATGTTGCCGCCTATCTACAGAATCGCTATCGCCATCATGACCCATAACGTGATACTCAAGCTCATCCTCCTCCATCACCTTATAAAGTCCTCCTCAGGGTCCTCCTCAGATCCTCTCAGAATCCTCCTCGATCGGTGCGCCCGCTCAATGTCCATAGGTGGTGGCCTGTACAAGTCCGTTAGCTCGGCAGTGCTTGGGTAATACCAAGTCATAGGTAGAGCTACTCCTAGTCTTCACTATGGCTCCTACGGACGGGTCTCCACCTGCATTCCAATCGGTTGTGGTGATTGATCCGTAGTACGTGTGTAGATGTCGCCCCCAAATGTATCAGCCATGCCCTGGCATTCCCGTGTCATCGAAGACCTTAGTCTTGAAATTGTAGGCACAAGTGGGATATTGGGATCCATCTCAACTCATATGCATACCACGATGCTAAAAGGAAGAGAGAATAACAAGTAGAAATGGATGAGTGGAGATACCCACAACGGATATATCGCACAACAACCATATACATGATACATACAACACTTTGGCATATTCACATTTTAAACATTATTCATAGGTAAACAACAAGTATTATTTCAATGGGTCGCATGCAGTAATCAATCAATTTTTATAAAGATAATGCATGACACTTCAATCATCAGTGCTCTAAACTTAATCTCATGAGATACCATCACCGCTTTATCATTAAGAAAGAAAGAGTAGATTAGGCTCATGCCGCATTGGCAAGTTGTCTCGATCACCTCATGCATCCGGATCAACATAATCACGAATCCCTTATAACGGTCATTCTGATGTTTACATCATCAATACCACATCTTAAGAGGGTATTCGTTAACTCAAGAAACATCCGCTAAGGGGAAATGCATATGAATAAAAAGACTTTTCATTATCGGAGACTTTTCTTTGTGTTCCCTTTCTTTTCCGTTGTTTCTAATCCCAAAGCTAACGACTATTCGAATTTTCTATTCTTGGAAAATCAATAACACGAGACGCGCAATAGAGTGCTCAATCACAACACCTTAACACCCAGGCAACTAGCCAAGGTTGTGGTCGAGAAACAATTATAATTTTATCCATGTTTTATTTCAACATGATAAGGACTCCCCAGCCTATAACAACGAAATTAGGACACACGTACCCTCATTACAAGATTAGGACTCCTAGCCCATAATATCCGCGATTAGGACCCTTGGTCCACTTAATTCTAGACACGGATCCCGGCACGTGCTTATAATTGAATACTAGAGGAGACGTCTACGAAACAAATTCTCTTTTCACATGTCCTAGCTCGACAGTTGGAAATCAAAACTAAAATAAACTCCCGGTCATTATCCATAAATGCTTGAACGTTTCTAAATCATTTAGGAGAAAATCTTTTCCTTTAAAAATTCTTTTAAAACATTTAGGAAATTCGTTGCTTTTTAAAATCCTCGGTGAAATAAAGTCAAATATTTTCAAAGGGTTTTTCCTTCATAAAACACATAGTTGAAAATGGTTTTCTCTCATTACAAACTTTGGATCATAAAAGGTAGTTTCCTTTATTGACTTAAAAACACTTCAAAGTTTCTTTTTCAAAACAAGAATCTCATTCTCTTGAAGTAAGCATTTTAAACAAGGAATTTTAGTGAAGAAATCAAGATTTTCAAAGTTCTATTGAAGGCTTATTAAGGCTTTTAATCCTTAAATATTCTCCCTAAGTCCAGTTTCATAACTTTAACTTCAATCAACAATAATATATTCCCAACAATAATATCACGCTTAACGACGTTTATCACATATATACAACTCTAATACTTTAAGGCAAGTATAATCAACTAGTAATAATCACAATAGTTCAAGTAAACAAGTCATTCAAGTATTTGCTCCATATCATAATAATATTCAAATCACCAAATGAAACAGATACACACATGCATGTAGTCATTGAATATCCCTAGGGATCCCCTTTTGCATTCGTGAAGGTAAGGAGATTAGTGCTCGAGAAGTGGTATACCACGAACGTCCTTGTTCCCTGGCGAAGGATGGAAGTCTAAGGTTGTGAACTCAAAATCAAAGTTAAGATCAAACAAGAACACTAAACCCAAGGTATAGGTTGAAAAGACTAGTTCTTAGGGTTAGAGTTTCTCTGAAAATTATACAACTCATGGAATTCACGATCCTTAAGTGTTAGGAGTTCACAAAACGATGATCATTTAACAAGTTAGAATTAAAAATCCCACTGTTATAAACTTAGGGGTATTGGCCAAAGGCTAGTAAAATAGGCTAGCATTCACTAAACTTTCAATCTCTTAGGTTTAGCATCCATATGTTTAGGGAGCTCAAACCACGATCATTTTGGAAAAATAAGAACAAAAGTATCCTAGGTCCATAACCTTCAAGGTTCGACACTTCTTAGGATTTATAGGCTAGAAATTTTAAACTTTCCAATCTCTGGACTTAGTATCCAAATATTCAGGAGCTCAAGTCCACATCTTGGAAAAGAATGGAAACTTAAACATTCCAATCTCTTAGACTTAGCATCCATATATCTTACGGATGCTCAAGTCCATGATCATTTTGGAAAAAAATGGAAGTAATAGCATCCTAAGCTGTGCTAACATAGAATAAACAAGTTAGAAATCCTTAAACTGTCAATCTCTAGACTTAGAATCCAAATATTTCCATGGAGCTCAAGTCCATGATCGTTTTGGAAAATAAAAAACTCAAACATCCTATTCCCAAACTCTAAGTTTTGGCCATCATAAGATGATGAGGAAAATATTCTTTGTTTAACAATAACTTTTA